>PGCI01000511.1:0-37433 GCA_002873125.1 Puccinia coronata f. sp. avenae | reverse complement strand
TCATTGGATCTGTCACTTTTAAAATGCAACTAAATATGTTAATTTCTTTAGTACTACAAACATACTCACGGCGATAAGCACTTGAAGAGTGAAATTTTTGAATCCTTGCGCAACATTTCAAACAACGAATTAGAGAAGCTGCACAGAAGTATCAATAAAACTTTGGAATCCGCATATGCTATCCTTTCTGAGCAAGACAAGACTTCGATTCTGTTCCATGAAGAAATCGCTTTCCTTCAAAAAGGAGGATACCACCGCCGTCTGTTTCTATTTGGGAAGGTTTGCTATGAGGACGATGAGATGAGGATTACTTTGGAATTTCTCAATCAAAAGAAGAAGGAATTGAAGAGCGGTTGGTTTTTCTTGGATAAACAAAGGGTGGAGTTGATATTATTCCGGGAAAAAATTAAACGAATGAAGGTAATATTTCTGCAAGTGAAAGCTTTTTAGTACTTCAGGGAAGCTGACTATTTCCAAAATCTCAGACTTATCTTCCAGAAATCATTGGTGAAACCACGGCATTAGAATTAGTATTGGAAGATCTTTGGGATCAGTCTGGAAAGCAGCGTTGATTCTTTACCATTTCATTTTATCTTATCTTCATTTTTTCTACCTCACATGTGCCTTCTGACCTCTTGTTATGCCATGATGGATGTTTTGATGCTTCTTGTCTGTGATGTTGAAGGCAGTTCTTGTGGATTTGCAGTATGAGTGCTAGTAGCCCAACCTTGGATTTCCTCTCATCACCCAAAGTAGTTGCCAGGTTTTCATTTTGTTATTGGCTTTTGCTTTTACATATTTGTGAGGAGGCCTGTTATATGGTTGGGAATTCAAAAGCAGACTAATCAATGCTCTTGACGCTGGCATATTGCTTCTGCCTTGCAAAGCCCATCAAGCCACCACCACTACTCCCAATACTTGATCTGCCAGAGGCCTCTTATTACACATTGCAGACGTCTGTATTGGGAGAAGAGACTTGGACAAGTGAGGTGGCAAGTTCCCCCCATCCAAGATCAAGAACCTTGACTGGAGCACTACCCTGCCCGTGGATGAGGGCTGCCATACATGCCACCACGACCTCACGGGGACCAGGCGGATAAGGCAAAGCATGATCTTGTTGTACTACTCCCTTTCCACATGTAGTGCTGTTCAGTCCTTCTGCAATCTCTTCGTGTATCCTTCCCTTCCTTTCGTTTACAAAATCTCATCCATCATCATCAAGTCTTGAAATAGAAAAACTGCGTGAAGACATCTCCCCCGTATGTGCTGAGGGAGATGTATGCGGCGAACCCCCCGGGGGATTTCACAGGAAGTGAGGGTCGCAAGTGGAAAAGAAAAACAGGAAACTTTGGATTTGACAACAACCAACGATCGAGGAGGATGGCGAAAGGGAAAGATCAGGCGACGAGTGGGAAAGAGAAGGAGAAAGAAAGCAAACACAGATCAAGCAAAAAGAAACACAAGCAACAGAAGCGCAAAGTGGACCAGGAGCAGGACGAGTCGGACGAGTGGGTCGAGAAAGAGGCGCCCGTGGAGACTGTCAGTACAGCATCATCCACTCTGGATTCACTCTCGAATAGAGCTGGAGCTGGTTGCTGACGAGTGATACATGTCTGCTGATACATGCTTTCTTTTTTCTTTTCTTCGCGCGTACGTAGTCAGTCCCAGTCCCAGTCTCAAAACAACCTGACCCGACTACTACCACAAGCGATGGTCAAGATAAGGAGGGCGAATCTTCAACACGCAAGAGCTGCATGACCTCACAGGATAAGGCAGCAGCTCCGGAAGGCATCCAGGATGAAGACGACTACCTGAATCGGATGGGCACGTTAGTCAGCTCCCGTGCAAACAAGGAGAAAGACATTCAGGCCAAGGCTGTACAAAAAGAATTTCAGCCACAGGTCAGGCTTTTCTTTCTCGTTGATTATCAAGTAACACGTGCACGACACTCGCCTTCGCTCGCTAAAACTGACGCGCTGGCTGGATTTGTCTCGGGAATTTATCCTACCTAGTCGTCTAGCTCTATCAAGCGCCTGGGAGCAGAAGATCCCGAGTATCAACCCAACGCTCAACCTAGTAAGCCCATCAAGACCATCAAGTGACTCGGATTAACTACGAGCTTACTTGTTTATACGGGATTTGCCCGAAATTGAGCTCAAATGGTCCCATTCCAGCACCAACCAGTCTTCCCCGGAATCCAGCCGCTTCAAGCTATCCTTCCTCAGACAGTTCAATCAACCATCCGAGGGGGAAAACAGGCGCCATAAAACATCTCACCTCGCTCCCACCTTATGGTACACCAAACCGCCTCGCTCGCAAGGCAACGAAACTGACCCGAAGAACAAGATCGACAAACTACAAGACAACGGGGAGCTGTTTCTTGACTACACGCAATTCAGACACAACACCAAGATCCAGAAGCTGGCGCTAGAACGGCTCAACTCACTCGGCCTCGTCTTCTTTGACAACTTAAACGTGTCGCAACAGGCCAGTCGCAACGAGCAAACTCACAACCAAATGGAGCTGCTCAGATTGATCCAGACTCTATCCACACGCCCATTCAAGGCCCTCAGGCCTGTGACGCCTGAGTTAGTACTAATCAGAAAACGCTACTGAGTTATGTAAATTTCATGCACAGGTCAACTCACGTCCAAAAAGGGTACCAGCCACACCGGGTACTTCAGCCAGTTGATCCTCATCGAAAAAGTCGGTAAACCGTCTGCTGGCCATAATTGTCGTGGTTGAAACTATTCACGTTGATCAGGTAGGTTCAGATTAATTGTTGAGATGGGTTGAGAGCTAAATTAATAGATGACCAATTGGTTTTGCTGGAAGAAGAGGTTTACTGAAGAGGTTTACTGTGCAGAGACACGCAATAATTTCACTGGGAGGCAAGCAGGGAAGAGCAGAACAGTTAGATGGTAGGTTGGAATGCCCGCAATAGCTTCAGATACTAATTAGTATTGATAGATTACGACAGGATCTAAGCAAGAACAAAGGATCAATTCAAATCACCAAAGTTCACTAACAAAAGTGAGTTCCACAGCTGATTAACGAAATTGAGTTCCATCTTGATATCTCCTTTGTTTTGGAGCCCGCGGCGAATGAACTTTGGGCTTTTTTGGAATTTTCGCGAACTTTCCAGTGCCACTCACAACATAGCACGTCTAACTTGGTTGTCCATGCCCTTTTGACCACAGGATCACATTATGGCCGGCTGCAATCACCAGGAATAAGCTCATGAAGCACTGAAGTTCCTGAGCGCATGTGGCAGTAATATGTATAATTCCTATATTTCTCATCCTGTTCTCTGGGTCAAAGTCCACCGGCCAGTGCGCGTAGGTCTCTGATGACATAATTACATACCGTGGGCCTTTTTGCCAGCCACAGATCATTATTAGATTGTATGTAACTTGTGTTTTTTAGGTATGTAAAGTGCCAGGAGCAATTCTGCTATTACTACATAAGTACAATGTGGCTAGCCCAACTCACAACGTGCAATGGGGAAGCGCTAGCTTAACTAAGCCTCCCGATGGTAATCGGGGGCCCGAAGGGCCCGGATGCGAAGCATCCTCCCATTCCCAAGAGCCTCCTTCGGAGGCTCGCCGCTTCGCGGCGAGGGGCGGGCGCTTCGCGCCCACCCCAGGCCCAGGCCCTCCAAAGCGATGGACTTGCGTTAAGTTAGGGGGAAGCGGGAGTAGCAGCTAAAAAAAATCCAACTTCATCCCAACAGCCCACGTCAGATGTAGAATCTATCAATTCGTTCCCCCCCTACCGTGATCAGTAACGTAATGAAAAACAATAATAACTGGAAATTTATTTTCAGGTAGCGTAACACGCCAAAAATAATGAGCAAATCCAATCCTGATAACGTAATGTGGAAAAAATAGAGAAAAATACGGCAAAAAGTAGCGTAAAGAGAGAAAAAAAGCGCTACTTTGCGCTATGCTACCGTTACTGATAAAGTAGAGGCCCACTCACCAATGTACCCATGCTTTTTCTCTTTCCCCACTTGGGTACAATCATTCGCCTTGCCTTGGTGCCGATCAGGAAAATGCATCAAGGGAAGCTATTGTGAGAGTCTCTACAACCATTCTAATTACAAGGGAAACTATAGACTATGTCCTGTATGAAAAATGCGCATCTACATACACAGCCATCCTATGCCAACAGAGTTAGCCATGAATCAGGGAACAGAGAATCCGGTTCAGAAGAAAACTTGAAATAAAATCTAGCTCGCGGCACAATTCCAATCATGGAGTTCCCCGAGGGTATCCAAGCCTGAGGCTGGTACAGTAAAGACAGGGCTTGTCTTCAGAAAATTGCCTCATCAGTTGCAAGGCAAGGCGACTTGTCTGGACAAATCATTGATCAGTTCCAAGCAGTAGCAACCAGTTCTGTGCTCCGCGTCTTTATAAACTGCTCTCGGCGAAAAGCTTTTAATCTTCCTGTTGTCTATCTGGTTGGATCAAATCAACTCTGAACAGCTGGTCAGCTTGCGATGCTGGACGGGGCCGGATCATTGGTGGATTTTCATGAGCATCAAAGGAGTTGTCCGGCCAGATCATTGATCAGTTCCATGTTTCACCTAGCATTAGCACCCAGTTCGGTGCTTCGCGTCTTTATCAACCGCTCTTGGCGAAAAGACTTAAATCTTGCTGTTGTCTATCTCGTTTGAGTTGAAACAACTCCCAACGGCTGGTCAGCTTGCGATGCTGGACCGGGCCGGATTATTGGTGGATGTGGATGAGCATCAAAGGAGTCGTCTTGTGGACACCACCGCAACATCATCTTCTTTCGCTTGGCCGGCTAAAGTTCATGGGGGAGTGATGCATAAAAGAAGCCATCCATTCCTCAATAGTTCGACCATCCTACATCCTTCAAACATTACCAGCGCACACAATCGTTTACTCTTTCAAACCCTTCACAGACACTCTTCTTTGACTTTCCCTGAGCCCGTCGTTTATTCTATTTTCCAACACATAATCCACTCAAAAACACATTATGATCAGCACTGCTCTCTTCACCGCTATACTGCTTGCCTCAGCAGCCAATGCTTTACAATCCTACAACACGCAGCCACAAGGGCAAGCTTCCTATTTATCTTCCCAGGCAAACCATGGCCAAAACAACGCACCCAACGCAGTCGTGCCGGCCTCTCATCCAGTCGCGGCTGCCGGTCAAGCATACACTAAGCCGGGCGTATGTGAAGTCCATTTCTCGTGACTTTTGTACAAGCCACTAAAATCCATTGCTTACTTATGTTCACTTCATCATAGGATAACGACGCTGGCCATTCAAGGGACGCACATGGGAAGATGGCACGAAGGCAACTCCAACAGGTAGGTACCGCAGGCAGACAAGATGCAGCTGTTCCTGGACCCCAAGACGGCGGGATGGCCCCAACAAACTCCAGCCGATGGGGAGGTCCGGCCATGCCAGCAGGTGGAGTGGCCCCAACCAATTACAGCCGCCCGGCAAACCACAGTCAACCGGCAAATTACAGTCAACCGGGCGGTCCGGCCATGCCAGCAGGTGGAGTCAGAATGACCCAAACAAATTCTAGTCAATTGGGAGGTCCGGCCATGCCAGCAGGTGCTGATGATGACGCCGGCCATTCAAGCGACGGACATGGGAAGATAGCACAAAGGCAACTCCAACAGGCAGGTCCCGCAAGCAAACAAGATGCAACTATTCCTGGACCCCTAGACGGCGGGATGGCCCCAACAAACTCCAGCCGATGGGGAGGTCCGGCCATGCCAGCAGGTGGAGTGGCCCCAACAAATTACAGTCAACCCGCAAATCACAGTCAACCGGGCGGTCCGGTCATGCCAGCAGGTGCTGAGTATCGAGAAGCTTCACGTGCTGATACTAGTATGACTCCTCCCGCCGGAGAAAATGCCTACGGACCATCGGGCCTGCGACACGCCGCCGGTCTTCAAGCTAGAAATGATGCATTTACTGGACGCCAAGCCGGCGGAGTGAGCCAATCGGGAGGGCCGGTCATGCCAGCAGGTGTCGAGCACCAAGAAGCTACGCATGCTCATACCAGTATGTCTTCTCCCGCCGCACCGAACGCCCCCGCACAACCGGACCATCAACACGCTGCCGGTCTTCATACTCGAACCACTACCAGCAGGTGCAAGATTCCCAAACGGTGCCAGTCTCCTCGCTGCAACACACCCACCTCATGCATTGCTTTACATAAATACTGCGCCAAAAAAGTGCTCCGATGCAGACATTAATGATTTTCCAACTCATAGCAACACCAACTCCTATCTTTAGCATACCAACCCATATATTTTAATATTGACAAGGACAAATTATTTATTACTCTGAGTAGCATTTTGTAATCATTTTTGAAAGGGAGCCATCCATTACCCCAAGAGCAGGTGAACAAAGTGGAGCATTGGATATATCACGTATATTCTTGTTGAGAAAACCCTGAAAACAGGCAAATTCCGTGCAGGAAGAGAAACCTGATTATTGATTCATGATTTCAGTTACCGATTCATTTTTTAGTCCCATTTGTTTTCTTTCGGCAAAGCAAGTTCGGCGGCAGACCCCATCGCAAAAAATATTGAACGAGTTGTTGAAAACCTGATGGTCGGTCAATTCTGTCAAAAATGTTCCTACAACTTCTTCTCAGTGCCATCAGATCATTGGCAACCTCATGTGCATGTATCATCTTCAGCCCTCTCGAGCCTCTTCATCCGACGTGAGAAAAAATGGGATGATTTCCACACAAGGAAAATATGGGAGATTGTAATCAATCTATAAGAAAGGGAAACACTGGAGAGTGATTTGCCAATAAGGCGATATATACACCGTCTGTAGCTTCAGATTCTGATTGTAATCCAAGCTCGCGACATGGCGGATAACCATGTGCCGCGGGATTACCAAGAAGTTGCCGCCATCATTCACGCTATTTTACAACTTTTTCCAAGTAACCGCAATGCTTAACCTCTTTCATGCAAAAACGCAGCTCGAGCGACAAGATTACTTCCTCCGCTTGGCGTGACTTGCATTGGCATGGGAAGTGGATTTAGCAGATGCATCCGAGACGGAGGACAGTGTTCCCGTGTCACTAGATGCGGACAGGATTTTGGCAAAGCCTATGGAGCGCAGATGACGTCGATGAGCCATGTTTCACACAGAAGGATTCACATGCATCAAGCTTGGCTCACCGGAGGTAAAATCCATGTCCTGAATCGACGACATCTGCTTGTGCAAATCTGCCTGGTTAGCTTGGACTTCCGCCAGCGTCTCGGGGTCCATGAGGCCAATGAGCTGTCCGAGAACACATGGATCTCGGGTTAGTCATGACTGGTTTGAGCAGAGCTGAGAAAAGCTGGTACGGATACCTTGGGCATGATCATCATAAACACAGCCATCCCGCCCATCAGAAGATACATTGGGTTACCGAGCAGCATGGCAATCGGGTTGAATCCGACCTTGATCTGTTCGTATTGGATTTTGGCGGTGGGGACTAACTGGATGGGATACTGAAGACGATGTTCGGGCATTGGCGGCGCTGTAGGGTCGCGCGGGGGTGGAGGAGCTTGGCCGTATACGTGGGGCTTGACCACCGGCAGCTCGCCGCTCGAGCTCCCGATCCGAGATGGGACGTAGACGGAAAGTGCCGGGAACGCAACGGTCCGACACTGCACAGTCAACACGTACTGCCCCGGCTCAACATCCTGCCTTTGGCCGTTCGCGGTGGTTTGCACGTATATGGGTCAGCTAGCCACACCTTCTGACAGTATAGCTGCATTGGATAAGATAGTGGCATTTACAGAATAAATGTGCCATCTTCTCGGATAAACTCTTCTACGGATCGGCCTGAACGAAGTACCACCTTCGAATCGGTAGGTAGATGGCTGATATCTGCTTGGAAAAAGAAACATGAAAGCTAAGTCTATGTCGAATACCGGAGAAATATATTCCCAATGATTATAATCGAGATCAACATGATCACCAACCTGGCAAGGCAGTATTCCAAGCCACACGGCCTATGACGTCAACCCCATGGACGGCGATAGATTGAAACAGCAGCGCTGACAGCCTGTCGTTCGAGCCCCATAAGATGGAGAAGAATCAGCAAGTTTTCTGACTATGTGGTGTGAGTGGAAGTGACTTACCAGAGAGTGGTGGGTGCAAGAGACGCTGTTCTCATGTTTGCTGCAGTGTTTTCAAGTTTTGGCGAAAATGGGTTCAGCGTCGGAGTGGGGGGTTCGGGGACTACAATGATCTCCCCGGAGTGCCCCGACTCCCGGGTGGCACGCATTTAAAAACCAGGAAGAAAGTCAACTTTCCACTCTCAACTTTCGAGAGGTAAACAGTTGTCGACAGCATAGGATGGGCCACGTAAGTCCCTTCTCATCTTGTTAGTCTCCCATCGGAAACGATACCGAGACTCATGCTGATTTTTATTTATTGAGACATGGCTAGGGATCGGACAAACCATACATTACTCACCGGGAGCATGCTGGCGAGTTTGGCGACCACCATGCGTCGAGTGCGGGTGCGAAGAAAAAGGCGGGCTCGAATTTCCAACGGGTGAGTTGGCGAGCTGGTATGCAAAATAGATAACCGGATTCCACTTGGGGACTGACACTTGATACATTCGTCCCAAGCTGCCGTTCGACTGTTGCGCAATCAGCTTGAAACCTTTCGAAGTGCCCATGTGCACCCCGGATGGCTCGACAGTGTATATGGTCAATATTATCCCATACATCAACTCAGGCCCCTCCCAAAAAGAAAAAAACAGCTCTCCGATTCAACCCCTCTCACAAAAAAAATTAACATGTATTGCACTTTTCATCAACAGAAAATACGCGCGGGATCCTGTCACCGGTTCTCCTCTGGCCTCCGAGGATCTCGTCAAGCTGAATTTCTTCAAGAATGCCCAAGATCACTACTACGACCCGGTCACTTATAAGGTCGTCAACGAACACACCCATATCGTAGCCATCAAAACATCCGGGAATGTCTTTTCAAGGGAAAGCATCAATCGACTTAACATCAAACCAGGCCATTGGCATGACTTGGTCACCGATGAAAAGTTCTCCAGAGCCGATATCATCACTCTTCAAGTATGTCTCCCCTAATTCTCTTCATGCCAAAAAAACACTTTTTCTAAGTTTGTTAAAATTACCTTAGGATCCTCATAACATCGACAAGAAAGATCTCTCGAGGTTTGATCATTTAAAACACAATCTCAAGGTACCAAACGAAGGTAAACTTTCTTTCACAAGTATTATGATACAGCTTAATCCCAAACCACCTGACTCAGTTTTTTTCATGTGGGTTGAACAGAAATTGAGGCTTTGAGGAAAGACCCGATGAGAGGGATGAACCTAGCAGCTGCAGGCAGCACGGTATCAGCTGTATTAAAAGAACTAGCAAAAGATAAAGATGCTACCGCTTCAACATCACCTCAGGCGACTGAAAAGCAAGGACTCGTGGCCGAATCATCGGCATCTTCCTCCAAAGGCCTCGTCCCATACAATGCCAGCGTCTTCTCGAAGGGCAAGACTGCCGCTAGTTTTACGAGTACCAGCCTCACACCAGCTACCAAAACTGAAGTTGAAATCATCGATGAGGTACCTCTCTACTGGTTCAGTCACTGGCTTTCATGATCAATATTGACACTTGTGTGCAACCAGGAAGATTTCATGTTCTCGCACATCAAAGAGAAAGGATATGTCAAGATTTCGACTACCTTGGGGGACCTCAACGTCGAGCTGTATTGTGACAGGGTAAGCTATCTCCATCCTTCCCCATGCTTTTGATCACGTAGATGCTTGGTTATTGATATGGTTTTACACGCTCTAGGCTCCCCGTACATGTTACAATTTCCTCATGCTAGCCCGCAAAGGCTACTATGATGACACGGAGTTTCATCGGCTCATACCAGGCTTTATGATTCAGGTTAGCGCCGGTTCTTTCTCGCACTTTTTTGATCTTGAAAGTATAATCAATTGAATGGCATTCCGGATCGGATTCTGACCGACAGGGAGGCGACCCTACAGGAACTGGAAAGGGCGGAGAGAGCTACTGGGGAAAACCTTTCGGAGGTATGATATTGACTCGCTGGAATCAATCCTGTTGTGTTTTGTGAAGTGAAGTGTTGACATTTTCATGCATCTTTTGCAGATGAATTCCATCTGCGAAACGCTTACAAACACACGGGGCGAGGGATGCTCAGTATGGCCAATCACGGGAAAGATACTAACGGGCAAGTTGATTGTTGAACTGTGCTCAACCGGCCAACCACTAGCTAACAAAAGCTCACCTTTCTGTAGATCCCAATTCTTTATCACATTCTGTGAAACACCTCATCTGAATAACAAGCATACGGTTTTCGGGAGGGTGGTTGGGGGCAAGAGCGTGCTGGCGAAGCTGGAAGCGATCCCGATCGACCAGCTCACGGACAAGCCATTAAACTCAAACAGCGATGTCCGTCAGTGGGAAAGCCCACGCCAGCGGCGGCCTCGCAATGCTGAGACAAGAGGATTGTATTCGGCATGGCGCTGGCGTTGGCGACTGCTCCTATCTGTGTTTCCTTTGCTTCGGTGACCGCGGTGCGCGTGTAGTTAGCGCCTAGATGCCAAGTCAATACGGCTCATGAGACATCGCTTTGTGAAGCCGGGCAGAGGTCATGGCAGGGCGACTAGCCGCCGCCATCCTCTCCAGCGGCTTGTGGCACTAGCTGTGACTCTCGTGGCACTCAGCTGGCAAGACTCAGCTTAAATACCGCCCAGACTTCCCGCTTTCTAAAGGTTTTTCATCCCATCCATCATCCCTTCAAGCTCTCCCTCTCGCTTCCCCATCCCCCGGCTCAACAGTACATAGTATATCTGTTTAGATTTGGTTCATGATGATCATTACCTATTTGCAGATGCTTCAACTGCACAAATGAATCAATCTGTGTCACACTGACCATCTTGTTACGGCTGGTTGGGTATTATGCCTCCCAGAATTTTTTTTATATAATAAAAAGCACTTGACCTTAAGGATCTTGAATACTTTTCCCACCTGTGTTGTGTCCTGTTTATATGTGCTGTTTCTATTGTAACTAGGGGAAAAATTCCAAGATCCTCACTGGGACAGTTCACATTTTAGTGATTTATCAGGGAAGTTGTGGTGGGAGCTGGTGCTAACCCCTTGATGTAGTGTTCTCAATGTTAGTTCCAGGTGTCTGAGAGTTAAAACCCAACAGCAATGTACTTGCACCAAGAGGATGAAAACTTGAGTCTGTGGGGGCATGTTATGGGATGTGCAGGTATATGTGAATGTTGTTTGCTCTGGGTGGTTAATACTTATAACCTCTTGGCATTGTTAATACTTATAAACCTACATATGGGCCTAAGTAGTGTACCTCAAAGCAATATTACCTTGCACAGCCTCTTCAATTTCCACCATGTCACCCATTCAAACAGCACCCAGGGCCTGCTGGTCTAAAAGTTGCTCCACGGCTCAGCTGCATGATCCCTAGTACAGATTGAAATATGGCTAGCCAGTCTCTTTGAAAGACAGAAAGGCACCAGCTTTACTTGAAACAATTTTTTTACAGTTAGTTAAAGATCCAGTGACCATCTCCCATTGGCACCAGATATATCAGACTTTTATGTTGAAGCTCAAGATTGCCACTTTGCTTGTGGGAGTTCTCAGTTAAGCATTGTGTGAGGGTTCTTGAGTGTAGATGTGTCTGTGGGAAATTATTGTTCAAAAACTAAAAAAAAAGATACTTATTTCCTGATTTTCTTAAATGTATGAGCCATCAAAAATAAAAAAAAGTCAAACAAAATAGCATTTACAACAGATGAGAGAGCATGAAAAAGTAGAAAAAACTGATCACCAAAAACTACTCATTATAATCTGATTTTTGATCACTTTTCCTCGGCAAAAAATGTTTCATGTAGGAAGTATATTACTAGTGGCCATTCTTCATTTAGAAATGCCCTAATTGTTTCTCATGTGTAATAATTCATCTAAAGCCTGTTTAACTGAACGTTGAAGACACCTCCGTGGATCTCCACCCCTACTGTTGAGCGTCTTATGAATGTTCACATAAGAAGAAGAATAAGTACCCTGCACAAGAACACAATACTAATAAAAAGATAAAAAAGACAAAACAAACCTTGGTATATCTGACATTGAAAGAATATAACCTCAATTCTCTTTGCCAATTCTCTGCACTTGTCTTTTGAAGAGAAACCTCGATCTGACCTCTTATAAGACTTCTCCTAAACGGTACGCCGCTATCGAATTCTAACTTGTGCAAGCCCTCGGTCTTCTCCAGAATGCATATTATTCGGCCAAGAGCTTCGTCCACTTTTTGTATCTCCTTGGATAATTTTTCATTCAATAATTTGGTGGATCGGATAAAAAGAAGAAGATTTTCTAGTTGGTTTTCGATTTGGTCATCGTCGAATGGGCTATGATTGTCTTCCTCGCCCTGCACAATGAAAATTCAGAGTCAATTCTTCTTTTATGTAGAAGTTCTGCACAATCTGTACTCACCTCAAAGGCAAACATGAGCATAGTATGAAAACCTCTGATGGCTAGCTGTTCTAAGTTATCCTTCACTCTCCGTGTCAAATCGCCCGTTTTTCTCAATGCTGAACACAGAAGGTGATGATCAAGCTTGGATGGAAATTTGGGGTTGATACAAGTTTCAATCATATAGTCATACTCCTCTGGATCGTAATCATTGGAATCGATATGGCTGAATGTGATAACTGAGTCGTAAATGCCAAGGGTCTGTAAGAGAGGTAGTGGATTGTGTGGTAACCTAGTTTGAGATTTTTCCAATTTTTCTTTCATGTTGTCATAAATCGACCAACGCCAAGCAGTGAGCTTCTTGATGAGATGGTAAAAACAGATCAGGGCGAAGTGCAAGGTGAAGGCGATCAGCGCAAAATTTGAGGTGAGAGCGAATTTTGTGAACAGTATAACATGATTGATGAAGGGCAAGATGCCAATACGGATGGAAGTTAGAAGGGAATTTGAACGGAGAATGGCATTCAAGGATGATACAATGGAATTGAAGTGTGGCAGGATTTCATTGAAGATGACAATACTGAGGGAATTGAAGCGAAGGGTATCCTCCAGGAAGGACATGCTGGTATTGAAGCACAAACCGATTTGATTGAAGAAAGACATGATAGTATTGGGAGAGGACAGGGTGCGAAGAAGGACACTGAAGAAGCCAGGTGTTTATAAGTATGATTTGTGTTGCCACTTCGGAAAACCTCTGTGTACCTCAGCCACAACATATCTTACTTCCTGTCACGGATCCTTTGTGATGTATTGTACTCAGCTGTTGTAGTTGTTTTTGCGATAGTGACTTCGGTCCTAGCTTGCAACGTCGTCCCTTGTTGTTGCTACGCCTTACCGGGTCTGCTTCCAAGATGATGTCCCTTCTCTTCGATGTGCCTTACCGGGTCTAGAAATAGCAACCCTTGTCGTTGCTGTTCCTTTACTGGGTCTACGTACAGCTTTGACTTTTGTCATGCATGTGCTTCAGATCACAAAGGATAGCACCTTGACAAGCTATAACAGAGCACCTATGTAGTAGGGCCAGTGAAGAACCGGTGCGGCTTTCTTGAGGTACCTGTGGGATCAGGCTTGGCATGTCTTTCATGACCAGCCCTACACAACAGGAGTCCAAAAGAAGATAGGCCTGATGATTAAAGCCTCGGCGCAAGAAGATGCTCTAGCACCGGCAAAGCCTTGCAAGGTGCCCGTCACCGTGCAAGACTTGGTCCTACTAGCCGATGCCCTTGCGGGCGACTCCCCTAGAGACCAAGCAATCTTTGACACCGCGTTAGTGGCCTTTTGGAGCCTGGTACGCTTGGGGGAGGTCTCCTGTGCAACTCTCACCCCAGCTCCAAAGTAATGGCATCTGACGCTGCGTTCTCCGATGACGGCCGCACAGTCAAAATAATGTTATAAGAGGGAAAAACCGCTGCCCCCGGCGAACTACAGTGGCTGACGCTCACCACCCTTTCCAATTACCTGTGCCCGGTTGAGGCAATTCTACGCCTGCTGGCCAGATGCGCGGCGGGTGGAGACGCCCTCTTTGGCTACTCAGTTGGCTTGCAACAACATCACCTCACGAAGTCTGATATAACCAGCAGGCTGCAGATGTGGACCTCTTGCGGCCGTTCCGTCCTGACTGGCCATTCACTCCGACTGGACGTGACAGGAAATTGGATTGGACTTGTCTGGACCAAGTGTCCAACTCTCTCTTAGACTTTCAATCAATCTCAACCAAGGACTTGCTCTTAGGTAAAGAGTTGCGTGCTCTTTATACACTGCTGGAGCACTTGCCAATCTTATTGGGTAAATATGAAGAAAGAAGGGTAGGGGGGATAGGTGTAATTTCAAGAGAGATGTGCAGTAATCAGTATTTTTATTGAGATAAGAGTATAGTGGGTGGCACAATGAATTGATATTTGAATTTGGTTTATGTATTTTTGATGATAATTGGCATAACATCAGTTATCTTTCTAAGGTATTTTCAATATATAGCGATAGCATATGTATCTTTTCTCCATAAGAAAATTAATAGAGAAAAAAGGCACATAAAACCAACTGTATAACAGTTACACAAAACTCTTCTGGTGCTGCCACTCGAAAAAAGTACATCAAAAGGGAGCGGAATCCAATACAGCCCATATTACATAGCGTACAAAACTCTTCATTAGTGTAATTGAAGGTCCATGGGAATTCAATTTGTGACCAAGTCTGAATTAGTAAAAAGTACACAATTACTTTCAGAACCAGCTGGATTCCGTACCCAGAACCTGTGTGATCATGTTGAGGAGAGAAGGTCAGCTTTGCTAGAACTGAGGATTAATAAAAACTTTGCAAGTGAACGACTCACAAACATTGGTGTCCTTGATCATGAGCACAGCGTTTTGTGTTCCCACGGCAGGACTGGGATCCTTGAAACCACGTGTGTTTAAATCATGATCACCGGAGGTTGGAGTATTGATTTTTTGGAATTCAAACCGATTGATTGTTCGACCTAAGATAAATTGTCAGTTATGCTTAATTGCGTATGGAGGGCCAGTCAAAAATGGCTTTGTAACTTACTGGTAAGATTAAATGCAGGACAGGAAGGTTGGCAATTTGAATGGATTCTTTTGTTTAGAGTATGCTTTGTAATGCGATCAATACTAAGACGGGAGTGATCATCACAGTGTTTCTTAATGTACTTGACGTTACAACAAGTAGAAAGATGAGGACAAGCATAGTGGATCGTCATTTCAAAGCTAGGAGACCTTGGGGCATGGGGCGGAGCTGGGGGGAGGTGCGTTGATGATGTGGGCTCTAATAGTGGAGTGAATTTATAATACATACAAGCACCTGCCATCTAAACTTGTTTTACGGAAAGTCATATCAATTTGATATTTTGTGAGCCTACACATATTATGTAGCAATTTCCTAGACTTTCCATATTTAATGTAATTTGAATCATTTATTGATGCAAAGTCTGTCAGCGGCCAACGTACACATCGCTGCAGATTGCTGCCAACTATATAAAACAAAAACACATTTGCTGACATGTTTATGGTAGCTGTAAGGTAGCTGTGTCCTATCTGCATCATGACATAAAAAGGTATCATTGTGACAGATTTGCGTTGCCACTTTGGTTGCAGTTTGGTTGCTTCATAAGATCCAAGGAAGAGTGACCATGCTGGATATGTATAACAAACTGAAGCAGTAATAAAAACACTCTAGATAGAAACGCAGATATACATAGGTCTGATTGTGTTTTTATGTTTCTATCTGCATGGTGGCTTCATGTATTATTGCCAAGCTAGAGAGACAAATTCAATCGTGATTCTTAACTGCTGACAAATCTCCACAGGTATGTAGAAGGAGAGTTATTAATGCATATATGTACGTAATTAACAACAGCACTTTCAAGAGTCCTCCTTCGAAGTGCCCTGCAACTTGCTTGAGATTTCATTTGTCGGCATTGAAATAATGTTCTTTCTCAAAACCATTCCTTCCTAGTCAATACCATCACATCATGTACTTCCTCAATTCCATCATGCCCTTCTTCAATACCACCATTTCCTTCCTCACGTCTTCTTCTTTTAGTTGGCTCATCTCAAACAAAATCAAGCAATTCTTCAATCCCACCATATATTCATTCATGGAAGACGTCTCCAACTCAGACATCGTAATCCTCATTTTGGCTACTTTAACATTATGGTATCTTTCTTGTATTGTGAAGGATCTCATTGCTTGGTTTCGGTTTGTGTATGATGGCATGAAAAAAAAATCAGAAACATCCCAAAGTGTTTCACCGGATTATGTAGAGCCACCCCGCTTAAAGAATCTTGGCATCTTCGACTCACTCATCACGTTCAGCCAGCCCAACATCAACGACTATAATCCAGCGCATTACAAATCCATGATCGAAGCTTGTGGCGACCCAAAATTTCCATCGGGGATCGATTCTGAACTCCTTTGCGCAGCATTGAGAAAGACCTGTGATTTGACACGGGGGGTGAACGATAAATTAGAGCAGATAGCCATTACAGGTTTTCATACTATGCTGATGTTTGCGTTTGAGGTGAGTCAAATTGTGCAGAAATTCTCCAAAACAAAAGAATTGACTAACTAAAATTTCATGAGGCAGGGTGACGAAGACAACGATAGTCGAACTGAGAGTGATCGGATTGAAAAGCAACTTACGAACCTTCTCCGTTTAATTCAATCAACCGAGTTATTGAATGAAGAATTATCGAAGGAGATGCAACAACTGAATACAGATCTGCGCCATGTACTCCTTGTTATGGATAAAATTCACGGCTCGGCAAAATTCTCTGGGAGGTTCCAAGTAAAACTCTTTTTTGGTGAATTCGACATCTTTCTTGATAACAAGAGTGCAGAATATTGGCGAAGAGAATTGAAACTATATTCTTGTAATGTCCAATTTACCAAGGTATGCTTTGTTGTTCTTTAATTGTAAGATGATCTGTACCAGGATACTTACTCTGTATTTGTGCAAAAATTCATAAGATAGTCAACAGGTGTGCTGGAAACCCACGTAGGTATCTTCAACATTCAGTTAAACAGGCTTTAGATCAATTATTACAAATTAAAAATAAGTGCATTGATGAATGAAGCAGAACGGCCAATTACTGCATTTCTTCTACTTTTGTTCAATTTATTCATTTCTTGATATTCTGAATTTATTATTGAAGTTTGAGTTTAGGTAGCTGCATACCAGATTGATTGAGTTGCAATATAGGGATGAGTCCCTTTTGATGGAAATTGAAACTGTTGGAACCCATCCAAAAATAAATCACGGATGTTAGATGCATGATGTGGGGGGTGGGAATAAATAAATGAAGCTTTGGCGTAGAATCAAGTTTATCTAATCAGAAAGTGTAAGGCACAAGTAAAAGAGAAAGAAGAGAAACATGAGGTGATAATGTCCATTTGATTGTGATACTGTCCGCGGAGCACAGTCAGTATTAGCCTGATGGAGTATGCTAGAGAGAGGATAGAAGGGAACACTCACATGCATCAATTGTTCAAAAAAGTTGCGCCGGACCAAGAACCCGCGCGTTAAGCTGTGAAGGAAGATGGCGGTGGGGACGGAGAAATGGAGGTGGAGGAACCATTTACGCGAGGCCTGGATTTTGGAACCCAGGAGGGAACAGATGGAGCCGAGGACGGATTACAGTCAACATTATCCGCCGCCAATCTGGCACCAGTCCAGTTAGACCCAGTTTATGTTTCTTCCAAAAGCGATTGGCGGCGGAAGAACCAACACGGAAACCCAAAAACTTCACAAGGGGACCCAGCTCGAATAGACACCGAAGTCGATGTGCTTCTTGCAGACACAGTGGGCACTTATCTTCACATTCTTCCACGAGACCCCTCTTTTAATTGAATTCAAAACTAATAGAGGTGATTCTGCCGTTCATTCACTAGCAATATGCATTGAACAGTGCCATGCCAGTGATCAAACCCCGCCGCCAACCCGTCGTGTCCAAGCGCGATTGGGCTCATGTAGTCGACGTCAACCAGGAGCTAGCCAACTTCCGTGAACTGGTACCCATCATGGCACGAGAGGTATGTCCGTTTTTTTTTTTCGAGAAGACTCCGTGGCTCTTGCGCAAATGACACTGTCTTTCTGTCTCTCGTTATTTGAACAACTTTCAGTATCCCTTCGAGTTGGATACCTTTCAAAAAGAAGCAATATACCATCTTGAAATGGGGGATTCAGTATTCGTTGCAGCCCACACTTCTGCAGGGAAAACAGTAGTAGCAGAATATGCTGTTGCTCTTGCACGTCGCCACATGACCAGGTAATTTGCAATCGGAAAAAAAAATACAAGTTTGTCGATGATTGGAAAACCCAAGAACTAAGTGTGATTCTCAGGTGCCTATATACTTCTCCAATCAAGGCTCTATCCAATCAAAAGTTTCGGGATTTCAGGCAGACTTTCGATGCTGAGACCGTTGGAATCCTCACCGGCGACGTGCAAGTTAACCCTGAAGCCAGCTGCTTGATTTTGACGACAGAAATTTTGAGAAGTATGTTGTACAAAGGTGCCGATCTAATTCGTGATGTAGAGTTTGTAGTGTTTGATGAAGTTCACTACATCAATGATTCCGAGGTTTGGGCTCTTTTCTTGGTCAAAAAAAGCATTGCACCAGGTGTATTAGTAACTGACTGACTTGGAAACTTTTATTCGGTGGGTTAGCGGGGAGTTGTTTGGGAAGAAGTCATAATAATGCTGCCCGCCCATGTCACCATTATTCTTCTGTCGGCAACAGTCCCGAACACTAAGGAATTCGCAGACTGGGTCGGGTACGAGAAATTGCATTATCTCGAGAAGGTTTGGCCCATTTTAAATCCGTCTTACTTATTCCACAGGCGTACGAAACGAAAAGACATTTATGTCATTAGCACGCCCAAGCGGCCGGTTCCACTAGAGCATTTCCTCTACGCCAACAAGGAAATACATAAAATCGTTGATGCTAAGGGTGAATTTTTGAGCCAAGGGTAAGTTGGCAATCAATATTGACCTGGGCCCACATTGCAACGAAAAACTAATTCATTTTCCGAACCAGATGGAAAGATGCGATTGAAAGTATGAAACGCTTACAGGTGAAAGAGCGGGAGGCATCTGGACAGCCTCCTTTGACAAGAATGGGCCAAAATGCAGCCAAACAGGGCCAACAACGTGGTCAACAACGCGGTCGCGCCGACAAGCGTGGAGCGAGGGGTTCTCATTCCTCTAGTCACTTCTCGCCGGCCATGATCCGGGGAGGAGGTGGAGGACCTAACAGCGGGAGAGGGCATCAAGAAGACCAGAATCGATGGGTACATCTGGTCGGCATGTTGAAAAAGAAAGAATTGCTACCGGTTGTTGCTTTCACTTTCTCGAAGAAACGATGCGAAGAGAACGCGACTAGTATGCCGAACACTGACCTCTGTTCAGCTAAAGAAAAGAGTGAAATCCATATCGTCATTGAGCGCGGCTTGACCAGACTAAACGGTAGGTTTTGCTAATACGAAACATGGAATTTGTTGTTGTATCTCAAATGCCAGCACTCAAATATTTCAAAATGCGTTGGTTCATAGGTAATGATAAGAAGCTACCGCAAATCCTCCGAATGCGGGATATACTTGCTCGTGGAATCGCCGTTCATCATGGAGGCTTATTACCCATTGTCAAGGAGGTATGTCATTTGACATTGTGCATTGACTGTTCTCTGCAGAAGTTGACCAGGGACTGCATTTCAGATGGTTGAAATTCTATTTAGTCGAGGATTAGTCAAAATTTTGTTTGCTACGGAGACGTTTGCAATGGTTTGTCAAGTAAACTTGATCAGCCCAACCTTGAGGAAGAAACTGACACATTTTTATTCCAATATCTTAACTTAGGGGGTCAATATGCCTGCTCGATGTGTGGTATTTTCCGGTATCCAGAAACACGATGGACGATCCTTCCGGGAGCTTCTCTCGGGTGAATACACTCAAATGTCAGGGAGAGCTGGTCGGCGTGGGCTAGACAGTACTGGAGTGGTAATCATCATTTGCGGGAATGAAGTACCCGATGTGAGTATCTTTATTGTTTGTGAAGTCTTCTGAACTCATGAGGAAGCTCCCTTACGTGTTCCGGGGTTTTTTTTTTCTAGACGGTTGGCCTGCATAAAATGATTTTAGGTCCAGCCACTAGACTACAGTCTCAGTTCCGACTGACGTATAAGTAAGTTTCTTGAACAAATGTGCCAATCACTTCAACCCGTGCGTCTCTAATGTACCTGCATAACTTCAGCATGGTTTTAAACTTGTTGAGAGTGGAAGCGCTTCGAGTGGAAGAAATGATCAAGAGCAGTTTTTCTGAGAACGCGCAACAAAGATTACTCCCTGACCAGCATAAAAAGATCCTTGCAAGTGAACGCGAACTACTGGCATTAGGAATTCGGGACGATACAGACGTAATTCAAGAGATGAGGCATTACCACCAAGTTTCTGGCCACTTAGTCGAATTGAATGCGCAACTTGTTGAGTTTGTGTCAAACCACCCAAGCGGCTCTCGAGCCCTCTCTGCAGGTCGTTTAGTAATATTAAACGATAATGTGAGTGCTTTGACTTCCCCAGTCACGTGCTGTGAATAACTTGATGTGAGCCCATCGTGATTGTTTTGTGATGCAGCATTTTCGACACAACCTCGCCGCGATTTTGAAGCCTGCTCAGTCGCTGCGCGCCAGCGCCGATGGTCGCCTGGATCATTCTCGAAGCTTCTTCGTTCTAGCTTTTGTCCCTCCGCATATACGCTCAAGAAGTAATGGTGCGGAATGATCAACTTAAATACAAAAAGAAATTTGACTGCTGACTAGAAAATGTTTTTCATCACTTGAAGATGTTGCAGCGGATGAAGTTCCTCCTGTGTGGCCACCGATCATTCAGACTAGTGCTTCTGACTTGACTTATGAGCTCGCCGTGATTCCGATCACTTCAATAAGCATGTTGACCAAGCACACACTGAGCTTGAATGCAAACGAAATTGCGGACCAGCATCGGAAGTCTCACATGGTGCAAGCCTTGGAGAAAGTACTATCACTAGGGCTCCTTGACAAATTAGCAAAGACGCCCCGAAACCAACTGTTGCCTCAGTTCGAATTAGAGCATCCAAAATTACGAAGCATGGAGTTCCAGGACCTGTTATATCGCCGAAGGGAAGAATTAGCCCTTTGGGAAGCTATGTCACACGTGGAGAAAGATCAGAAATTTGAGGAACTAGTGAGTTAAAAAAGACAGCTCTCTTGCTCACCTGTTGTTATTTACGGCAAGCGCTTACTAGTCTCTCTGCAGTACGCCGCAATCCACCGAGAAAAAATAATCACACAAAGAATCGCTCTGTGAGTTCTATATCGTATTAGAATTCAATCCCCATATCCGCCTGCTCT
This sequence comes from Puccinia coronata f. sp. avenae, assembly GCA_002873125.1. Classification (NCBI taxonomy): domain Eukaryota; kingdom Fungi; phylum Basidiomycota; class Pucciniomycetes; order Pucciniales; family Pucciniaceae; genus Puccinia; species Puccinia coronata. The sequence goes on along the minus strand of PGCI01000511.1, from coordinate 15,971 downwards.
GAACAATCAAATGTTGGGTTTAATCTTACCGTAGCTTGCAGGCTAGCTTGAGTGAACAAAACTTGGAACTTTTGCCGGATTACGAGAACCGGTTGGAAGTGCTCAAGGAACTCAAATTCATTGATGACCGCGCCACTGTGTTGCTCAAGGGTCGCGTAGCTTGTGAAGTCAATCGCAAGTTTCTAATTTAGATTGCGTGACAAAGAGACTGACTATATTTATTTTTCTCTTTTTTCTCTCTAGATCAACTCGTCACACGAGTTAATATTGACCGAGGTGATCTTAGACAACGTATTGGCAGATTTCGACCCGGCCGAAACGGTGGCGCTTTTGAGTTCCTTCGTCTTCCAAGGCAAGACGGAGAGCGAGCCATTCTTGACCGTCAATCTCCAACGAGGATGTGAGCGACTGGCCAAGATTGCCGACCGGATTGAGGCGGTCAGTTTGAGGAAGAAAGTGGCTGAGCAAGGCCAGGCTAACTCTGGCAAAGGAAGGCCGAACTTTGGGATGGTAGAATTGGTGTGGCAGTGGGCACAGGGCATGGTCAGTGTTTATGTCCCCTGATTGGCTTGATCTAGTTGGCTCACCCTCCTCATGCGCTGGCCCGTCTTTTTTGTGTCTTCTTTTTCTTGTCAGCCGTTCTCGGAATTGATGGAAATGAGCGAGATCCAGGAGGGCGTGATCGTACGGACGATGACTCGACTAGATGAATCATGTCGAGAAGTACGCGACGCAGCTAGAATCATTGGGGATATTTCACTGGGCAAGAAAATGGAGGCTTGTCAGGCCTTAATTCGTAGAGACGTTGTCTTCGTCAGCAGCTTGTATATCTGAAATGTATATTCACCCATTTTACTTTTGATGCTCTGTCCGTCGTTGTCTTGCATGAGAGCCTCGGTGGTATGATCCTTCCTTCTATCCCTCCCCTCATCTAATCAACTTTCCGCTATCAATTCCTTTGAATTTGATACAAGCTTTATCAAGCTTGGGAGTACCATCACATGGTACCGTGTACTTATATCAATTTTTTGGAGGCGGTCTCATGACGGATAAGTCGATGTCTTTCTCCTTGAGAAACTCGAGTGAATTTCTTAGATTCCCAAGTATTGTAAGTCCAGGTTCTGGACGAAATTGTTCTTAAGGCAGTTGGGGCACGTTATTTTCATGACGAAAAATATCACACCTGACGATACGATAAATTGCCATCTCAATGTCGTTTTTTTACATTACAATATGGAAACACAAGGTCAAAGAGAAAGATAACGACCGAGTGTATAGTTTAGAGTTTTGTAGCCTGATCAACTTGTGAAAAACATTTGTTGGGCTCGAAGGCATTATTTTTGGGGAAGCAAAGGATTACTTGGCTTGACTCTTGTTCCAGCTGGCGACCTTCTCGTGGGTGTCGATGGCTTGGTAAAGTTTGCTGATGTGCGGGTACTTGTCGGCCAAGTTGGTAGGGAGGCCGGCATGTATACCGCTTTTGATGGTGTAGAGAATGCAGTACAACCTGATGTCGGCAATGCTGATCTTGTCTCCTGCGCAAAAACTCGTCCCGTACTTCGCAAGATGCCTCTCGAAATAGCCAAATATTTTGGGCAGCTTTTCTTCCACCACCATCTTCTTCATGATCTCTTTTCCTGGGTTGTCTGCTGGCATGTAAAAAGCCAGCATTGCTGCATAGATGTCTGCATAATGATGGGTACAATCGCGTCACTATGCCATACCTTTGTATCTCAGCGTATAGAAAAGGTTGTAGGTCATGACGTACCATCGGAAACATTCATCATGATGTCTACCTTGAGCGCTTCCTCTCTGTTGGATGGGTAGAGACCGGATTGACGACCGATGTATTTTAAGATGGCCACTTCCTGCGGGATCACTTGGTCATCGACGGTCAGAACGGGTACTTGTCCAAACGGTAAGCTTTCTTTTCTTTCAGCGAACTGCTCCCGAGTTAAACGCTCGTCAGTGAAGGGAATCCCACTGCAATGCAGCGCAAGTCGGATAGTCTCTGCACGACCCTATATAGCCACTCAAAGACAACAAGAGGGAGGGGGAAAGAATGCGAGAATTGGTGAATCTCAGATAGTCAACACCAAGTGAACTTGAATTAGAGGTGGTGGTTTTTGACAGCTCAGCCTTGATCGGCATTTGCTCATAACCAACTGACCTTGATATCAAAGTAGGTGACTTTGTAAGACGGCATGACGATGATGATGATGATGAGACTGATTGAAACGTCAACGATTAATTAATTTACGGTCAAATGGGCGGTCACCCGGTGGAAGCTGGTGGAAGTCTGGGGCAGGAAAAAAGTGCAGCAAGTCTGATGATGAGCAGCAGCTTTTTTATAAAACCTTTCATGAGAGCCCTTTCACGTGAAGTTATGCCCGCACAGCTCCATATGGTGAAGTATATAAGCAGCACAGCTCCGTTGGTCAGGACACTTGCTTCACGCTTGGCTTAGCCAGCATAAAAGCCAATGGTCATGAAGTGGTAATGAGGTATCTATTTCAGTCACCTTATTCAGCTCCCCCCTCACTGCTGGGGCATGCCGGCCGGCAAATTGGCAGTAGCAGCTTAACGGCTACCCATGGTGCTACATGCAAAAAAACTCGCCGTCTTTCTCTGCAGACCCAAAAACCCAACGACAGCACACGTGCATTGAGCGACTAACTTAACTCAAGTCCCGACCGCGGGAGGGCGACGTAGGGATGATTGAGCTATGTATAAGTTTATAATTCGTGGTTACCGGGGCGCAGCGGGAGGTGACGGAAGTCCACCGGCGGTTGCGTGCGGTGATGCGATCCTAATGGATATAGTCTGGGGAAACTCTTCCCCAGACGATGGAGAGGCGATAAGACGAGGCTCGTGCGAGGCCTGGCTGTACTAGCCAGGCTTGCTCCTGTGGTGGGCTGCACCACTATCGCTCTTTCCTTTCGCCACTCCACATAGCATCACCGAACCCATCACTAGCCTTTTCTCTAGCCACCCGCCCACCCAAGCATGTAGAGGGGGGGAGGGAAGGGGAGGGAGGAAAGGAGGAGGAGGCCGGGTCCATTTAGGGTCCTTGACTCCACCGTTCCTCAACGCACGTGAGATCACTCTACATCGTGTAGATGTGGCGCGAGCAGAGTCTGGAATGCCAAGCGGCATAGGGCTCCCGCCACGCTCTCCGCCCCAGCAGAGGGAGGAGAGAGGCACGTGTAGGGCAACGCCCATACACCGGGAAGCTTGGGAGCCTCGGCTCCGGGCTTTCCTAGGGAGGGGGCCACCTCTCCCGAAGCGTGTAACTCACGGAACAGGAGGTGGACTGTTGGTATTACTACGCTCTCGCTTCCAACATCCCAATCTGCTCTCGATTACCCTACTGCCACAAAAGCGATCGAGGGAATCCGGCGTGTTCCCTCGAGTTCAGAAAACAGCGACCCTGGTAACATTTGCCGCTGCGGATGGGTTATGGTATAAACGCATTTGGTGGCACATCTGGTGTTTTGGCATGGCATTTTTATTGCAGGGCATATTCCCGAATGAAGGTCTTGGCAAATGCATGTCTCTTGAAGGGCTTGATGTGTTTTGCTTCACATCAAAAAATACAAGCAGGAGGATGGCAAGGTAATGATCAGCTAATGTGGCCCGCTCAGATGTTTTTTCCGGCAGGTCTTTATTGACAGGGGGTTGGGACGATGGAGGGCCTGGCTGTCCCGGTTTTTGGTAATCTGAAATAAATTCAAAAAAAAAAAAAAAGGAATACGTACTTCGATTAGCAAGATTTGGAATATTGGACTGTTTTGTTAAGTAGACGAGGGGAAGCAGGAAGTCCAACTAACAGGTCAACCTTTTACCAGACATGAAAGTATTGAACCATTGGGGCGTTTTGATTTGGAAGATTTCGAACAGCGCATCAAGTAATATGAGCTGCACACGCGTCAGTTCAACGTAATTAGCACGCTGAATTGGGACATGTTACTGAAGGAGCAAGTTGAAAGATTGTCCTACCCGGATGCTATCAGATGGCACTTTCATCGATTGGACATACATCCTCAATGACCGTTTTTTGTTCAAGCAAAGAAACATCAAGCCTATCGAGCAAAACTGACTTCAGCATACCTTCTGGAAAGGGGAAAAAAGGGAAGCAAGCGTACCGGTCCATGACTTCAGCAGCAGCACGACCAGTTTGACGCTAGTCCGGACGCGTTCCTCTTGGGCCTGTGTGGAGGTGGGTTCGTTGACTTCGGTGATTGCAGCGAGCGCCGACTAGATTAGAGAAAAAAAAGTCATTTGGGCGTTGACGAATCCGATGAACGATATCACTCACCTCAAAATCGATGCCGGGCTTGAGATACTGCCGGCAGGCAGGGCGATCAACCATAGCCATCACTAGACTCGCCATGTACGGGGCCAGCTCTTTGAGACCGCCAGAAGTGTCGGTCAAGCTTTGCATAATCACTTTTATTCCGTCTGCTTGGGCCAGCAATTTGAAATCCCGAACCACTATGCAAAAGAATGGAAGGTGAGATATATGTGAGTAAATTGTGACCATTTGTCAGACGAAAGATAATCTTTCAAGAATGTGATGTGGTAGTGATGCTCAACTCAGTTCTCCCAACGTTTCGATCGACAATTGTCGTAATTTTTCTTCGGCTGTTTCCGCGATAGAGACGATAGCGCGGACGATGCTCAAGGTCAAGAAACGAGGGTGGCAAGCAACGGATCGCACGAGGATGAGTGCCTGTAGCTTCTCATAGTCGGACTTGTGGTCCCTTGTCAAGGTCCTGCCGGGGGGGGGGGGGTAAAAATTCGAGAATCATCAGAACAGACGAAAATGAGAGATGGAATCAACTTTCATCAAGCAGAGGTTTGAGATGGAGTGAAGTAGGACGGACTTGATGATGAGAAATTCAATCCTTGACAGGCGGAGAATGTTGATCTCAACGAGCGTGTGCACTGCATGACGTAGCAGCCGATACGATTCTGCGCGGACTTCGGTTGAGCTGGAATCTGTTAATCCCAACAGACCACTAGGACATCCGTGCAAGACAATTACAAACGAAGTGAGCGGGCGCCTTTTGTTTTTTGGCTGGGGAAATGCTGAGATGAGAGTGTGGTGCCACTCAACATTTCGATCAATTTCCGCCGGTTGAGCTTGGTGTTGCCAGGCTGACTTTTGACCAGATCAGACAGCTTTCTGAGCGAGGATTCTGAGAGCGGCTCTTCGCTCGCCAATTTCTTGATCAATTCTTCAATGTCTGATTGGATCCGGATAGCATCGTCTAAACCCGTCCGTCAGAATGTGAGTTTCGACAATGCAAGTCCAGTCAGAAAGCGATTCGAGCGTGGGCTGTATGTAAGTGCTTAGAGGAACTACGTGTAGTCTTAGGAATGTGGGAATCTACCTACCTGCGAAGGATTGCGCTGGGGGATTAGATTGAGCTGCAGGGAAACTGGCGCAATGTCAGGAGCGAGTAGGCATACATCAGGGAAGCCTCTCAGTTCGCAAGGAAACTGACCACTATCGTTAGTTTTGAGCCGTCTTCTTCCTTTCCTGGGAGAATTGGCTGCTTCAAACAAAAGGGGGGGGGGAATAAGAATTCGAAACATGTGAAAGGTTTGAAGGTTATGTAAGGAAACCGATCACTGCACCTGAGAGGGCCTCGAGGGCTTCGATTTCTTTGACGAGACCCTTGACGTTTCGGTTAGCCAGATCGAGCTCTGCTTCGACGGAGGCATGGAGGGTGCTAGTGGTGGTGGTAGTGGAGGAGCCGGCGATGGAGTTGTTCGGCTGGGACGAGAGCAGGATGTCGTTGTCCTTCCGCTTGAGGCCCTGTCCGGCGCCCACCTGGTGGAGCAGGTTCTCCGCGCCGCGCTGGATGGCTTCCGCGCGTTCGAGCTTCGTGCGCAGTACGGCGAGCTGTTCCTTCAGATGGTCCTTCGAGGGCGTGATCGGCGGCTCCGGGGAGTCCATGATGTGTTGTGAGCTGGGTGCCTGGGTGTGGGTGTGGGTGTGGGTGCCGAGGGTGTTCAGGCTGGCGGTGGAGGCGGAGTGGGCAGCGGACTGCTGCTGGTGAGCTGCAGCACGATCCATGGAAATGGTAGTCGGCTGGAGAATGATCAGATGGGTGATGGTCAACAGGAAGCAAGTTGGTCGACGGTCAACAGGAAGCAAGTTGGTCGATGGTCAACAGGAAGCAAGTTGGTCGATGGTCAACAGCAGAAAAGCTTTTTAAAGCATTAACATGTGTGTACAATGTATGCATGCATCCGATGACGTAATCTTCTTCTCACCGCGCCACTCCACTCTGACACTGACATCACACAGCACATGACCACCGGAAAAAACTATTACATACGCCACGAGCAGGATGGCAAACGTGGCGGTGATCCAAGGCTCATCCAGGCAAGTTGCATCTCATCACCACCAGTCGAAAGGCCAAAGAACAGTATTATGCTGACATGTGACGCAAACAGAGGGATAGGGCTGTCTCTAACGCGGCACCTCCTGAAGCATACGAATCTGGTGGTGGTTGCCACTTCACGAACGCCCTCGGAGGGCCGAGCGCAGGTACTGGAGAACCTGGGGGACGCGCCCATGCTCGGGAAACGCCTGCACAACCTCGAGCTCGATGTCCAGCACGAAGAGTCCATCGCTCAGGCCGCCGGGTACGTCTCTAAGCACTTTGGAAAGAACTTGAGGCTCCTCATCAACGTATCCGGCGTCGTAAGCTTGTCCCCCCCTTTCTCTGTCGCTAAACCTTTCCTATTCATAGCTTATTCATGGAAAGAAATCAAAATATATAGTTGTTGCCTGAAAAATCAGTCCTCAAAATCAACAAGGAGGAAATGCAAAAAACGTTCGAGGTAAGTCTAAACACGTTCCCCCGCGCGTACCTCATTGCTCAGTGACTTACCTTCAAATTGTGTTGGAACGATTCAGATCAATACATTTGGGCATCTGTTGACTTACAAGCATTTCGTGCCGCTGTTACCGCCCAAAGCAGACTCCAAGTCTACCGGCGATCAAGATCCGGCGATGGGGCTGGTCAATCCTGAGGTGAACGTCCTAGCAAGCATGAGTGCGCGAGTGGGAAGTATCGGAGACAATTCCTTGGGAGGGTGAGCTGATGATCCAGCAGGAAACCTGGTGTGTGAACTATACTAACGAGAGGAATGATTCAGGTGGTACTCCTACCGGGCCTCCAAGAGCGCCGTGAACCAGATCGTGGTCACCTTGCAGAGGGAGCTTGCCGCCCGCAGCTCCATCTCCCCCACCGTCACCGTTGCGCTCCATCCGGGCACCGTCGCCGGCACTCAGCTCTCTCACGCCTTCGTCCCTAAACACCAGGCCGGATCTAAGCCGGGTGTCCACGACCCCGACGCCGCGGCCAGATCCCTGCTCGACGTCATCGCTAATCCCCATGCAGCATTGTCTTTCTTCCCTCGAGCTCGACGACGATGTGTGGGATGAGATCAAGGTTCGTTTGCATGTTGCAAAACTCATTCAATTTCCTCGCTGTCATGTGTCGGCCGTTGAAAAAAACAATGAGAACCACCTTTGAACACTTTTCTGTTTCTCTTAGCTTGAATCATGGTAGAACTACATGAAATGCTTGATGAAGATGTTTGCAGAGAAACACGACAAGGGCGTCGTCTTTTACGAGACTGTGTTGAGCTTCAAGTACCAACGACACACGTACATCGAAGCTGTGCCGATCCCGTGGGATCTGTTTAACGATATACCTGCTTATTTTCGAGTGCGTTTAGGGTTTGCTTTTTGCATTTTTTTTTCTCTTCAAAACTCCTAATTTCCCATCTGGGTCCCTTTCTTCTTCTTTCTTTTGGTACGGGGAAATATAGGAATCCATCAATTCGAGCGAGTCAGAATGGTCGCAGCACAAGAAGCTGATAGACTTCAGTGAGAGGCCAGGAGGCTTCCGCCGCTCGATGGTATCCCAACTGCCCTACTTCATGATCCAGTGGGACTTCCGGGGAGAGAAAGGGTTCGGACATGTGATTGAAGGGGATGATGACCACCCGGGCTCATCAAAGGCTGATCCTGGTGTCGACGGAACTATGGGTTCTCCGAGGAGGAGTCCTCCCGGAGACAGGTTCTCCAAGGAATCCTACCGGAGAACCACTAGTTCTCGTACTCCGGGAAGACTTTTCCGCAGAGAACCAGAGAAATACTTCTCTTGAGAAATACTTCTCCAGAGAAATACTTCTCCGGAGAACTAACTACTTCTCCGGAGAAATACTTCTCCAGAGGAATACTTCTCTGGAGAAATACTTCTCCAGAGGAATACTTCTCCGGAGAAATACTTCTCTGGAGGAATACTTCTCCGGAGAACTAACTACTTCTCCGGAGAAATACTTCTCCAGAGGAATACTTCTCCGGGGAAATACTTCTCCAGAGGAATACTTCTCCGGAGAAATACTTCTCCGGAGAATTTCTCCTCGGAGAATTGCACCGGAAAACTGCGGAAAACGCTCTCCGCGTTTTGCCGGGTTTTGCCGAAGTTTCCCGTGGATACTTTGCCGCAGTGATTTCTTGGGGGATTACAACCAATGAAATTGATTACATTGGTGTGAACCCACCAATGAAATCCATTCCATGGGTTTGGCTCACACCAATTAAATTGAATCCATTGGTGTGAACTCACACCAATGAAATCAATTTCATCGGTGTTGGCCTACCCAATGAAACCAATTGCATTGGTGTAGGCTAACCAATGTAAACTCACATTGGTTTGCAACCAACCAATGTTAATTTACATTGCTTGACACACACCAATGAAAATAATGCTTGCTTAATGTGTTAACCAAGCTTTAATTCATTGGTGCATGTCATGTGGATTAGCATCACCAAAAATACCACCAATGATCACAATTACATTGGTTGTGCAGCCATCCAAGTTCAAGTTGGGTTTCCTGTAGGCTAGTTAAACTTGGTCAGCAGAACACTTGCATTTACTTCAACCAAGTTTAAGTTGGATCTATATTGCATTGGTTCAAACTCAACCAAGATTGAATTGGTTGAGTTGACCCCAGTTTGCCTGGGTTACACCCAACCCAGGCAAATAGGCTGGCAGTGTAGGGATTGATAAAACAACCCCGACAAATGTACAGAGTGAGATATAGTGACATGGATAATGACAGCATACATTAACCTCTATTTCATTAGGGGCTATCCTTCCTTGACGTCAACACCACTTTGGTGACCCCAGTTGGTAGTGCCATGCCTGGATGCAATGAGCTTAGTGTGAGGGGCCTCCTATTTCTCTCTTTTCTCTATAGAAGATGAATGAAAGGTCATTCTAATCGGTTTGGTCGGGGAGGAATCGTGATCAGACATAGGGGAGGATAATCAAGGCGATGAATATAATACTATAAATAGAACCCTTGAAAGCAAGGATTAGAGAGTTTGAAATTCGATTTAAGGTGAAAGAACTTGAAAATCAAAGATGTGGAGCATGATGATGTCAATAAGTCGTATAGACAAAAATGTCAATAGGATGACAACGTCAAAAAAAGAAGATTGCGTTATAATTGTGAGGGGCCTCCTATTTCTCTCTTTTCTCTAATGACTATTAAGTCAATATTACAAGAGAAATAGGGGTGATTTATTCTTATAATAAGAATAAATCCTTGAAGGGGTTGTTGTCGATAATAGATGGATGCTTGGATAATTTGATCTTTAGAATTTCTTTTTTAAATGAAAGCTAATGAACAAAGATAACGCGATAAGGAAAAGAAGAAGGGGAACAAAGAACAACCAAAGAGACAATCTAATATAATAGAAGCGAGAACAACATCTTTAATGAAAACAACAGACGATCGAATAGACCGTTCCAACCTATAATCTAAGAGAATTAGACCCGTGTTCCTTCCAGGAACCGACTATGTACAAATCGGAAAATAAGTGCGACGTTACGCTTAGGTTGAATACTTTCCAGACCGTGGCTTCACCAACACCCTGAGGCTGTGTTTCAGGGGAAGATTCCCCGTAGTGCTTTGGTTCACAAAGAGCACGGCCAAAAGGGGAGGATACAACGGTACGGCCAGGACGAGCTGTACGTTTGTCTGGAACATCTGAGTCGCGCATGACGGCGAGCAAAGCCAAATACGCACCGATGTGATGTACGGCATTCCCATCTGAACGACAGGTCTCGCGCAGCAAACGGGCGTGTAAGGTGAATGTGCGCGGCTTAGTTTTGGCGGGACTGGCGGCTTCAATGGACATGATCGGCGCCAGGACTCCTAGTATTACAACAGCGGAACAGGCGGGTCTCACCCGGGAGAAATACACCAGGGCGGACTCGACCAAGTAAGTCATGTAAAGCAGCGGGCAACCACGGGAGTTGAAGGAATCGCGAATTTCGAGGAACACGCGGATGGAGAAGTAGCATTCGGTAGGAATCATGGGATGCTTCATCATTCGCGAAGATAACCACGGTCAGAGGAGTCAGAGGTCGGATTAAGACAGCCCTTCAATAGGTCGTAACAGAAGTGTAGATTGACGCAACGAAGATGTAGGATGGGATAGATCAGAGAGAGAGGCATATGATTTGCTCGGAAATGTGCGGCTGCCCATCAGGTGGACCATTCCATGAAAAGCGAGCCACCTTGATGGGGCCAGGGGGAATCCGGGAAATGCGCATCCTTTGAGCTTGTTGAGGTTTGTTGCGTAGCGAACTGAGGCTGGAAAATAGCAACGACTACGAGCCTTGCTACCGGATGACAATTGCACGTCTCAAGGCAAAAAACTCGGCTGTGCAGTGTGGAAGCCGTTCGCCGTGCAACGGCAAACCCACCAACCGTTGGATACGGCTATGTCAGGTTGCGCGGCTGACTTCAAAGCAGCGAGCCCTACATCCTCTCCCTCAATCATGTGGCCTGCCTTTCTCCTCTTCCCAAGGCCCAAGATATTTTCCTTGCATGGTCAGGACTCAGCTTGCTCCTCCCTTGTGCGGATGTGTAACCTGGTCATTTCCATTATTCTGAAAAGTATTACATACACACATACAACCGAGAAGAGCTGCCCGTGCGAAAGTGCTCGTCAGCTTGATATGCACCACAAATTGTCAATTGCAACGCCTGCATTCGTTAAATATTCAATATGATCAAATATGATCCAAACAAAGAGCAGCTTTTAGAGTAGCGAAGAATCCCTTTGTCTTCTGGCATTTGTTTATGCAATTAAGTGTAGACTGTACATATGTATCAATACCATTTCATAATTCCTCGCCCAAGTCATCCACTCAGACTCAGTGCCTTCTTCTCGTTATCACTCCATCGTCTGCTGAGTCGTTCCTTTGACTCTTTTTCAAAACCGTGCGAGCAAGTACCCTCAGGCTCAACTTATCTTTCTTGTTTCCCTTTTGTTCTTCAAGCGAGTTGCTTGCAAGCTGAGAACCCGCCGTACCCAGAAAATCGGGAAATTGACTGCTGTATTCCGCAACAAGCCCAACTTCTGCCTTATTGCCTTCTGTACAGCCTGTGGCTGACTGTGTTTGGATCAAGTTTCAGCTTGACTCAGTGACTCACCCCGCCCATAAAAGAAGGCCCTGTGGCCAAAGTTTCGGAACATCGCTCTCCTCATCCCATTGCCTTTTTTCTACCTTGTCTCATCCTCTCGCCACTTCAACCCACATCCCTCCCACGCTCCGGTCTTCTTCCTTTTACCTCTGCTAGTGTTCTACATAAACACTTTCAACTCGTTCATTCTTCTATCTTCTACCCCAGCGTCTTCTCAGACCAATCTCTCTTGATCTTGATCCTTCCCGCCGTCTTCTTTTCTTTCCCTTGCCAATATGGATGCAAACATTCTGGCCCCTCTCAAGTGGAACGTCCTCGGCCTTTTCTGCCTACTCCTCTTGGTCCAATCTCTCTTAGCCATTCCCAGCACCAGCCATCACAGCGGTACAGGTCTGTCAAGCCCTGTTTTCCCTAATCTGTTACCCTTATACTGATGATCCCGAATTTCTCACTCGCAGTCACCGGTAGAAGCTCGCGCCATTCACGAGTTTCCCGCGCCATTAAATCTAGAGATAATCCGGGCAGACAAACCAAATTTTCTTACTTAGGTCCAGCCGGTATCAGATCCAACGATACGGCCACCGCTAAGATCCATGGAGTCTGGTAAGTTTATATTCGGCCTTAACAAAGATACAAGTTACTGATAGTTTTATTCGCCGACATGACAGGATTGGACTTATCCCTGATGCTGGAGACACCGGTGGCAAGGCACAGACAATGCACGAAATCATTAAGTCAATTAACGGCAAAAGACCTGCGGTATTCGGATGGTATGCCCAAGTTGTGGCTGGCACCCCGTTCGATGGTAGTCAACTCTTCGAGGTCATGGACGACCTGAAAGCCTCAAAGGCTGTCTTCAGTCCCGCCATCATGCCCCAAGGTGGCTGGGACGGGTTTAAGTATAATGACAACTCTCAAGCCGTTCGAATGTCAGTAGCCATTGGCCTTATTAGAATCAATAGGTCCCGATACATTTCAGACCTTACTAAAAACACATTTGCATTTAGTGCGAAAGTACTTCGGAAAATCACCGATCAAGATATTCCGGTAATATTCAGATGGGCTCACGAGGCTAACTGGTACGTTTTCCGGAGCACCCTGTGCAAACGTTCCCTTCGGCTCTCTCAATACTGAACTCTCCTGTTCCTTATAGGTATCAGCGCACGCACCAATACCACGGAAACGCCGAAGATTTCAAAGAGGCTTGGTCTGTCGTTGCTTCGGCCGTCCGGAAGCACGCTCCAGATGTTCTTCTTCATTGGTGTCCTAACGTGTCCGACATGAAAGAGTATCACAAATATGAACCCTATGACATGGACGGACATGTTGACCTTGTCGGATTTGACTACTACCCCAATCGCAAGCCCGAAAAAGACGAGTTTGTCAAGAAGGCCAAAGATTTTCACGATGCCTACGCCAGAAACGGCCGGAAATTTGCCATGGGAGAAGCCGGGTACGTTGCTTTTCGATTTTTCCCCCCGCCACGCCGTCATCACTCTATGCTGTGGCGCTGATACATCTATATTCGTCATTTCCGTCTTAAGCTTGCATTACCAAGGGTCCTACGAGGACCGAGTCGAGTGGCTCACACAAATGGCACACGCTAAAGACCAACTTCCCAACCTACTTTTCATCAACTGGTACAACAGCAAGAAAGAATACGACTACAAGATTGCGGGAGACGGCATATCTACAAACCTTCTGACGGAAAAATTAGAATGAACACCTCCCACTCGTTCGCTTCGTTTCCCTGATTTTTTTCTCGCGTATTTCTTTTTCTTGACCCCCCCCCCCCCCGAGTGATCTCGCCTCTGTCTCGAGTAAGCCTCGGCTCACCTAGAAGAACAGTTAGCGTTTTTCATCTTGCGGACCCAAGTGATCATTGATTGGTCCATTGGGCAAGCTAGCCTTCCCCCCCGATTTCATTCACAGCAAGTCGCCCTTCATTGATTAGATTAGATGCAATCTTGGGACGTTCCCGGTGAACATTCTCTTCTGCATCCTGTCGAAAACTTGTACTTGCCTAGTTTGTTCATTCTTCTGGGTTCATGGTGTTTCTACTCAACCTCTCTACTCCAGGGACACTGTCATTCCCATCCTTGTATATAGTTTCATTGTCTAGCAGTAAATGTAATCCCAAAACGCCACAGGTTACACCACATCAAATACATCAACTCGGACCCTGCCGCCCCCTTTGGGTTCCACGTCACCAACCGACATGGGTACATAACATGTGCCAAGTCATCGTGCTAATCGGACATCAACACAAGTCAAGGCAACGTTCCCTAAGCTCACGGCGATGAGGCAGGATAGGCCCGCGTCCCGCATTGCACATGTCTTGCGGGCCGGCCAGTAATGTATCTGCTTTTTACACACGGATAAGGAATTATTCATCTATGATTCGGCCGTAAGAGCCATTCCTCACTGCCACCCTTCAGCTGAGCTCTTTTACGCCGCTCTGCATGGGCCAAGAGCCTCGCTACATATGTCCTTTGACGTGCAATGTTTCCTCGGCCGGAGACCGTGCGCTCGGTCTCAGGTGGTATGGACGAAAACCGCCGAGGCCACGCAAAAATATTTATGTTTTTCACAACTCGAACGAAGACTACTGATTTGTTTCTCTCCAAACCACAAGAGACATAACAACATGCAACATGAGAAACGATATTAAAAAGAGCCAGAAATATGGTTGGATCGCCTTAACTGTGCCAGGATCACTAACAAGGACAATGAGATATAGGCGGATGAGGGGAAAGCAGAATGTAGATAGGGTCAGGCATTCGATGAAGTGTAGCTTCCATCATGGAGAGTCCAGGTCATGATAGCGACGGATGAATTGTCGTTTTACGTTTCACATGAGCGGAACACCGATCAGATAATCAAGAATGAGGAAACGAGAGTGAAGACCAAGGCAAAAACCTGGATGCTGGCGGCAGAGAGGACCACAGCTGCGGAATCAGGAAGTGGTGGTTGCTGATAGGATCGACGTAAATTGGCAGTTAGCGGCAGTTGAATATGTTTGGTGAGAACAAGCTTTGCTTCTCAAAGTTAACAACTGACAGGAGCAGCACCAGTGCCCGAAGCAGGCGGCGAGCCCGTCGGAGGAGGGCTGGGAGGAGACGTAGAGTAGTTGCCTCCCGGGGCGCTTCCGGTGTTATTAGGAGCATTTGCGGGTCCATTGGGGGCACCATTCGCGGGAGGGGCGGCACCTCCGGCAACTTGGGCAGGGTTGTCGGGGAGCGGGACGCCAACTGAAGCGCAAGTCTGAAGGAATATGATGGAAATTTTCATCCCGTGGATGTTAAGTTGGTGATCAGGAACCCGGCAATTACTCCGAAGATCTGAAGAAAAGAGAGAGGGATACAAGTTCCTGGCACTTACATCTTTGCCCCATTTGAGTGCAGATAGTTTGTCGGCATCCGAGCATTGCTGCGAGTAGCATTCGGCAGCACTACCAAGGAACGGTAAATCCTTGCATATACAGGCAAAATCGCTCTACAGATCAATGAAAGGTAGAATCAAGGAGTTGGTTCATCTGAATCGACTAGTATTTGTGAAGAAATGAACATAAAATATAACAAACCATGGCACATTTGGTTTTGCCGGCGGTGAAAACAGATCCCAAACAGGTCATACCACACTGAGGCAAGCCACTCAAGTTGATCTGGGCAGCGGCGTCGATGATAGCTGGGGCGGAAGCTAACACGGCGAAGAGGGTCAGGAATCGTAAAGTGTTGGAAGAAAGCATTGTGATAATGGCGATGTATCAAGCACAGTAAATCTAGTGGAGGGAGCAAACGAAGTGAAAGAACGTTGATTGGGAGCTTTTTTTGTGTTTTGTTTGTTCAACGGAACCTTGTACTACTTCAGAATACAAGAAATTGGTGCGACGCGCTTGTTCCGGATGACTTGAGGATCACTTGCCTTTTATATACAAATCCGCACTACCCCCTTGCAATATGAATGGATACCATCAGCGTACCCCAACGGCCGGGGAGGTGGTAGATGGGCCCCGTGCTGCTGCACCACTCCTTCCTTTCGCACATCAAAGGAAGTTCATCACTAAGAATTTGAATTTGTAAATAGTTCATTTCTTACAGTTTGCATATATTTGAATGCAAAAAGAGTCAAGCCGTGTATGTCTGATGTCAACAATCGGAGGTTCTTTGCATCTGATGTCCCGACGACCGGTTAACCCGAACCTGGACGGTGAGATGTTACAAAGTATGCAAACAAGCAGAGAGGGTTTAACGAATGTCAGTCACATCTGCCAGGAGGTATCATGACATCATTGACATGAGCAAATCAAGTTCGGCAAAATCAGTCACCAATCCTCAACACTTTTCCTCGCGTGTTTTGTGACGTCTTGCGGCATGCGAGGCTTGGACGCTTGGACAGCCCATCGCACAGGCTAATGCCGCCGATGCATCGGGGGACCT
>PGCI01000510.1:0-37459 GCA_002873125.1 Puccinia coronata f. sp. avenae | reverse complement strand
TGGAAAAGATATTGTACCTGAAATAAAGATATCTGTAACTTGCTGATAACGTAACTAAAAAAGTTACGTTACTGGTTACGGGAACGTATCTGCCCACTGTTGGCAGCAGTCTTGAAAGTCCCCTTGGCTAGCTACCAAGAGGGTTTCCAAGTTTGTTTCACAAGTGGCTGAGCCAGTTTGTTCCAGATTGGCAGCACTTGTTGCATGTTGCTATTTCACCAGTTGTACTTGAAGAAGTGGGACAGCTGAAGCATTGCCAGTGTGATAGTCTGTTGTAGATGGTCTTTTTGCACCATTCCCGACTTCAGCGCACTTGCAGGCTGTTTTGGCCCTCCAGGTACAAGCACCCCAAATTGTGATTCAGGCCTTGCTTGTTGGCTTGGGTGACCGGATTGTCCTCAGCTGATAAACAAGTGTGACCAGGAGCCAGACAGAGCATATGGATTTGAGGATGGTTTCAGCCTGAGCAACAGCGCCAAAGCGGGGGTATTGAACAAACAACTTCCACGGGGAGTGGATTTTGGGCTTGTGTGAGGGAATGGACCACAGGATAAAGAAGGGGTTTATCAATGCAGTTGTGCCACAGGACGGCCAGGTGATTTCCCCTCCAGAAGCAAACAGCTAATGTCACCTTCATGAGGCTTCAAATAGGGTGCCAACAGAACCTCCAATTATGACTAGGTATTTATTTATATATACTAAGTTCTAACACCCAAGATTCACCTCTTGTTAATATTTAACCACCCAGACCTCCTCAAAAAGTTGCAACATATAAATTTTTAACTGATTGAAACAATTACATAATCCTTTTTGTTTAATTTCAGGTTTACAATCCTATGCATCTACTTGCTCCTTATTGTGAAAAGTAAACACCCAAGTGAACTGCTCCCCCTGCCCATGTCTGTGATTTTTTGGTCCCCTGTTAAGCTGCTGCTGTTCTCCTGAGAAGAATTCTACGCACAGAGTTCAAACGCACAGAAAAGGATTTCTGCAAGTTCCATTACAGAAAAAGAAAATTACCGACAGAACCAAACAGGGTCAGAAAGAGAACTGGATAAAAACATAGACAAAGATGGTGCAGAGAAAGGGAGATTATAATGGTTTTCAGTTGGAGACAGGTGATAAAAGAGAAAAGAAGAGAGAGCCACACCATGGCATTAATAAATAATCTAAGTAAGAAAGATGTCATGATGATGAGATAATAATGGTGGTGGGGATGACAATGGGGAATGGATTGACTATTGACCTCAAATGTTTCCTGGTCTTTAAGATCCAACTCATTCTTTTCTCAAGGTTAAAAGCAGGGGAACTCTGGGTTGAACTCAAATTGATGTCATAATTGATTCATGACGTGAATTTGGAGAGTTGGAAAAGGGGATAACTTTCAAAAAAAGGAGGAGTCCCAAGTCAGTCACCCACTAGTGCAAACATTAAAGGTGATTTTGGCAGCAGTCTTGAAAGCCCCGTTTAGCATGGCTAGCTATGACAGATCGAGAGGGTTTCATGCAGGGTTGATCACAAGCAGGGGAGCCACTTTCTTGCAGATTGGCGGCACTTGTTGCAATATGGTATCTCGACAGTGGCGCGCGAAGAAGTGGGACAGCTGAAGCATTGCCAGTGAGATTGTCCGTTGTGGATGATCCTGTCGCACTTTTCGCAACTTGACGTGCACCGCATTTGCAGGCTGTTTCGGCCGTCCGGGTGAACGCACTCCGGCTTGTGAGTAATGCCTTTCCTGTCGGGTTGCGCGGCCGGAGTGATTTCTGACGCCCAGATAAGTACATACTACCACCAACAGCCAGACGCCGCAGATGCACTTTGACTCTGAGCATGCTTCAGGACTGAGTAACAGCGACGAGGCGGGGGCTTGAACAAACAACTTTCACAGGAAGCAGCTGGTAATGTATATTGGCATTGGGTGAGAGGAAATGAACCGGGATAACGCAGACGTGGATCAAATGCAGTTGTGCCACCGATCGAACGACCAGGTGAATTCCCCCTCCAGAAGGAAAACACGCTAACGACACCACCTTCACGTTTCAAGACAAGAAAAAGAATTACGCGAGGTTCATTACAGAAAAAGAAAAATCATCGACAGAACCGAACAACATAAGCGAAAGAGAACCGGACAAAAAAAAAAAAACAAAAACAAAACAAAAGAAAGAGAAAGGAGAGATGCTGGTGTTCAGTTGTGATGATAGAAGAGACAAAAGGAAAAAGAGACAACCGGACAAAGATATTAATAATAAGCTAAGGAACAAGGATATCATGATGAGGATGAGGATGAAGAAGAAGAAGATGATGATGATGGGGAATGGATGAGAGAGGGTGGCCCGGTCGTCAAGCCTCATCATCAAGAGAAACCAATCAATGACAGGACGTTGATAAGCTTGAAGGTAGGGAGAGAGAAAGAGAGAGGGTGAGAGAACTAGAAAGTCCAGCGGGTATTGCAAAGCGAAGGGGAAGTCCGGGCAAGACGAGGCCGAGTCGAGGCGGATATCGTGAGGGTCAAGATCATGGAAGACAGACGGGCAGGAGGGAGACGAAAGAGGAAGAAAATAATTTAAAGGGGGAAAAAACATCTAGATAGATACACCATCACACCCATGCTATCCATGACAAGCAAGGCGCTGAGTGTGGGAGGTATATATGATCATCGGGGGGTGGACTCTCTCTCCCTGTGGGAAGCGGAACAATACACGAGACGGCTGTGTAGACACACTCGCTCACTAGAAAACACACAGATTAATTTTCGCCCCCCGTCTGTCTGCCTTGCAGCGCCGGGTCATCATGTTTTGGTTGAGTTCGACGAGCCCCCGTGTTGTTTGAGTCGTTCTTGCGTTGCGTCACAATCACGATAGCAATAATCGCCGCCACAACGATCACTGGAAGAAAAGCAAGAGAGAGACAGTGTGTGTTAGCGAGCACGGAAAGCGAGCGCGCCTGGTATCAATCGGGCAAGCTTACCAATCAAGACCATCACCCTGCAGCCATTCGAGTGCGCAAGATGAGGTGAGTGAACATATATATCAGTTTCTGCAGACACAATGTGGGGGCGGTTGGACAGAAATAAGAGAGGATAAGTTCTTACAGAAACAGATCCAGCGTTTACGTCGCGCAGAAGCCGCGGAATCGCGGGCTTTGGTGATATGCTGCCCACTGAGCCAAATCCACAAAAAAAAAAAAAAAACTAGATAAGTATCAATCAAGTAGGAAGAAATGAAGGGGGTGTGGAAAAAGGAGACTCAACGCTTGTTCGACATCTCGTTGCACCTCGGCCGCGTTAGCCTCCACGTTCTGGATCAGCTGGTCTTGCTCCTCGACCATCGTTGCCAACTATCTCCCACAGCCGAGATCAAACACAAAAAGTTAAGAAATGAGTCAACGGGGGCTTTCTACTTGAACGAGTGGTCGCTCAGCTGACGTCGTTGAACATTTCCATCAGCTCCGTGATGGTCTTCTCGATCCGCTTCACGTCTTCGTGGCGTTCCTTGACTTCATTAAACGCTGCTCTGGCGTCCCATATCGATTCGACGTCATCAACTATTTGTGTAGTCAAAATGGAAGTGTTCAACTTTGAGCAAGAGAGCGTCCCCTGTAACAAGAAGCAAGAGCGTACGGCCTGTGAGAATATCTGTCCGCCATCATCGCTATCCACTGCTTGTCGGATCTCTTCGGGACTCGCATCCGGCTTGACGATTCGGTATTGGCGCTCCATCCGTGCTTTATATTTCTGACGACTTTCCTGTTCCACTGATTGATATCTTGGATGATAGGAAAGGGTGAGATGGATGGTCTTGTCAGTTGAGATTGAAATGTTGTCTCTAGACGCCAGTGGCATACTTCATGATAGCATCCATGAAGCGTTTCTTGAGCGCGCCGACCTGCGTAGCGCGAACATTGGCATCGCCATTGTTGTTGCCTAGATTGTTCGAGATGGACGACTGGAGCGAGCGGATGCGGTTCTTCAAGTTGCGGGTCAGACGCGAGGTTTCCGAGGTCAGGGCAGCCAGTTGGCTGGAAATGGATTGGTGTTGATGGTCATCCAGCTCCGACAGCAAGCGGTTGTGGAACTCCTTGACTCGGTCTATATTTTCATTCACCACTCGGATTCCTTCGTTGAGGGAGGAGACCTGTAAGTGATGATGATAAGGAAGGGGTGAAGGTGAGATGGTCATCATTTGATGGCCGCTTTGTTTGTGTGGGGGGTTGTGGTTGGCTTACTTCATCCATGAAGGAGGACATGTCGAGATACTTTTCTTTCATCTCGTAGCTGTCCATGTTGTCCGTGTCTTTCGGCGACAGTTCCTCGTGGCTCCCATGGGGTGAGTTGCGCGAAGCTGGCATGCGGTTTGCGAACTGTGTGGAGGGCGGGGAAGGTTCTGGTGCGTAGTTGGTGTTCTGGTTGGCCTGTGGTGCAAACCAAAACACGACCGTCACTAGCGGTGGTCAGCAGGAGGATGTGGCCAGCAGGAAAGAAAGGCTTACTCTCATCGCCGCGAGTCTGTCCCTGGCCATTCTGAATTAAGTGTTTCGGTGGTATACACAGGCGATGGCGATGGTTGTGTCAGTGTTGTTTGCTTAGCGGAGTTGCGGATAGGGATGATATTTTCTAGGGCAGTGCTGTTTTCGGTGAGGGGAAGACTCCCGCGACAGGTCCCATGTCACAGTACTTGACACTTCAACACTTATGTATTTACGTCGTACATACATACATAGACCCTATTAATTCCCTCAAAACCAAAACCAATCCAATCCCACGTGCAATCAAAACGTAAACTCACCACGCGGAAAATCATCTCATGCCCAGCATTATGACGGAAGAACAGTCAGCGGTGAACGCGGCAATACATATTTATGTGATCAGGCTTGAGCACAGACATGATGGCGATCACCACGGAATTTAAGGGCCCCGCGTACCACTCGTTTTGGTTTTTTTCAGAATTGATTCTTCATGGCGTCTGAGAATTAGCACTTTTGCAGATTTCAATTTTCTGACTCTCACAAGGATTGGTACACACAGAATCATGTACCATACACAGCGGCTACAGTTCGACGACATGAGGGCGCCGGTTGACCGTCCCCCCGTTTCTGTTTTCCCGTGCCATCGATGACGTCGAGATCGCGGAGTGCACGTGTGTGGGCAAGGCGCCAGTAATGGTGCCGGCGGTGGGCCGGGCTGTTCTGCGGCAACAAGTTGTCAATTGACCATCATTGACCAACCAGAATGACCATTCTGTGACTGTATTGGCAATGAGGATGTACTTTGTGCGTCTCATTGGCGGGACAATTGTCTCTGACGAGTTGATCACACCTTTTGGATGTTGGGGTGACCTTTGCGGTCCTCCGGCTGGCAGAACAGGACGGTTCGACGCCCACCCTATGCGTCCGCCGTGTAAGCTCACAATTTCTGGAACAAAACCCCAGCACATCCATACTTGACCGACAAAATCCTCAATAGAAAGCCCTCTTCTTTGACCAATGTAATGCATCAATCAAAGGGAGAGGCTCTCCTCTGACCAACGTTCAGGTATGTACTTCGATGGTCAAAGGAGAAAACTTGCCTCTGACTGATGAAGTGCATCGGTCAAAGAAGTCTTCTCCTCTGACCAATGTACAGAATTGGCTAGATGAGAACTCTCAGCTCCCTCCTCCTGACCGATGTACTGCATTGGTCACCGGAGAGCTTCCTCCGCCTGACCAATGCAGCACATTGGTCAGCGACCGATGTACACTGTATCGGTCAGCGACCGATGTACTGCATTGGTCAGCGACCAATGTTCTGCATTGGTCAGAGGAGAGCATCCTCCTTCTGACCGATGCAGTACATTGGTCAGAGGAGACCTCCCTCCCCAGGCCCTGACCAATGCGCTCTCTTCTGGCCGATGTACTGCATCAGTCAGAGGAGAGCATCCTCCTTCTGACCAATGCAGTACATTGGTTAGAGGAGAGTGACCTCCCTCTGACCGATGGGAGGATTCTCTCCTCTGACTGATGCAGTACATCGGCCAGAGGGGAGTTTTGTTTTGCTCTCATTGGCTCATGTGCAGTCATTGGTCATTATCAATGAGGTGAAGTTTCCTGTTTTTGTCGCTTTGTTTCCTTGCTGGAGGTTTGACCGACATTGTCTTTGGTGGAGGCTGGATAGTCTTGTAGCAAGCGATGGGTTGATTTTGGTAGAGTCTGATGGGAAGAGAAGATGCATTTGTAGTGTTGCAATGATCGTAGGAGGCCAAAGAATCAATCTTCAGAGTTGGGAGAAACGGTTGAAACCCCGTTTCTCCAAATGCTTGATTCTGGGCCAGAATCAATACCTGATTGTCTCAAGAAATTGTTGCCCGTGGTATGCAATTCTGGTCTAGAATTGATTCTCACAAAAAAAATCAAAATCCGCGCAAGAATCGATTTCTCACCTGCTGTGGCACCAAGGCCCCGCACCATTTGTTTTGGATGATTCTCAAAGCGGGTTCTCCGCATTCAGAAAAAGCGCAATTGCAGAACACATTTTTGATTTGCGCATGCAACAGAATCACGTACCAGATAGGAATGATTGTTGTGTGTGTTTGTGTGAGCATCAGGCGGGCAAGAATTGGATCCAAGAAACAGGGTCAGACCTATTTCTAGGATTGCTTGTTTTCATGGAGAATTGCTCCTCGGATTTCCCCAGAAACTAGTGCCTATGGTACGCGTTTCTGGGGAAAATTGATTCTCCCAAAAAAAATCAAAAATCTGCCCTAGGAACAATTCTGAGGGCCCTATGGTACGCACCCTAAGTTTGCCTCCCAACAGCTCCCAACACAAGTCCCTCCGGGGGTGGTTCTTGAGAGCGCTCCCCGCGTGGGGTCCCCCGGACCCTCCTTTTGAGTGGCTCTAGCTGCCCCCCCACCCACCGGTCCTGTGGCACGATTGCAGTGATCGACTAATCAGCATCCTTCCTCTGCAACAACAAACCCACACCTGCCTCTGAAGGTTGCTTGTTCAAACCTCTGCATCCTTGATGTTGCTCCACCTCAAGCCATGCTCATCCCATATATATGGTCCCATCTGGCTGCTGGTCATACATGTCTCAGCAACCGCGGCCACACTCAATAAGTAAACGCACCCCATATTAGAAAATGTTTATTGACAGATATGCCCTCCCGCACCATAATTGTCCTGATATCAACAAGCGTGAGAAAAACTGGAGGTCAGGAGAATGTGTTGCCCATGGGTGTTCCACCAACTTTGTGGTAAGCCAACCCTGAATAATTGAAGCTTTTGGGTGGTTAATTATGTGGCCAAAAGCACATGTGGTCAAAGCTAAAGGGGGTTACAGGAATACATCAAGGACTCAAGCCCCAAGTCAGGATCCAGTAATCACAACACAAACACACACCTGTCACATACAATAACACAACCACAATTCAACCAATATTTCCACAAGCCCCCTTTGAATATTTTCTCTGGTTTAAGCCCCTCTTTTCCTCTATAATTTTCCACATTTTCCATTGTATTCCATCAACCACAACTCATCCCCTTTTCTCATGTTTTTTCCACTATTCCATTAGTCTTATGATATCATTATATTCCACCAACCACAACTCAGCCAGTTTTACTCATTTTCTACTCATTCCATTGTTCCATTTCCTTCCATGAACCACAGGTCAGCCATTTTTGGCTCTTCTAGTTGATTCAAACTCTCACCTTCTCATTTCCTTAACCACATTTTGGCCATTCCGCTATCTTCCTTCCAAAAGATATATAAAGAGACTGTTTCCTCCCCTCTCATTCCTCTTCTCAACAGATTGTCTACCATCATCAGCTTGTAAGTATACATCCCTGGTCCTATATTTGTCAGTTGAATACATCTGGTTTCATAGTAAAGCTCTATTCCTGAATACAGTGTAGAGAAATATAATATAAATACTATTACCTGCCCCAGTCTGGACGGCATTCTGGAGAATTATAAAGACTAGAGAACAAGGCGGCTACGCCACCCACTCCTCTGAGGGATTTGGCTATCCCCATAGTGAGGGTGGCCAAATCCCTCAGAAGAGTGGGTGGTCTAGCTGCATTGTTCTCTAGTAATTTCAAAAAGAAAATTCGAATTTCACACAGCTGAGGGCCTCACCTGTGTGAATCTGATTCTTTTCACTGGTAAAGCAACCCAATCTCACTAAAAATGCAAAACTTGCTTGTTTTTTTACACTCCCCCTCCTAACATTTTTACTTTGTTGGCTGCTTCCCCCTCTCCACTTCTTCACCTCAGGAACTCCTTGGGCCAAATGAATGCATGATGACTCTCAAGTTTTTTTTTTTGATTGGATGAATCACAGTTTTTATGTGTTGATTGGACACACATCAGTGGCAGATGCTCTCAATATTGGCTTCCTTCATATTCAATGATATTCAATGTCAGGACAAGTGGTTGACTCAACCATTGTGCACCACTTAGGAAACACTCAAGGGAAGGTTAAAGCACCTTGGGACTAATCAGGAATGGTCATCCTTCTTGATCAGACAGATTGATACCTTTACTGAGCTTAGCCCAGATGTCATGCCTTTATGAGGGGCCAGCTCAAGGTGGCCTTGGGCCCTGCTCCCACCAGGATTGGACTTCCACAATGCACCCCATTTTGGCACCTGGCAGGATAGGCTCCCATTATGTCATCAAAAGACAGTGAGCTTGATCCTGTCCAAGATCACAACAGGCAGAATGCTAATAGCTTTTGAAGGCCACCTAGCGTTTGAAGGCTTTCAGCTGCCACAATGCAGATGGTCAAGGTTGATCTATCCCAGTAAGACAATTCAAATGATGTGCTCAGCATCCATTTTTGTTTGGGCACAAGTGAGCTACAGGGTCTCATATACCAGTGCGTTGTGGACTTATGGAAGCCAAGTGGGGTGTCCAGTGTTGGGTGGTGAAGTTTGGCGGCGGCGGCGGTGGGAAGTTATTAGGGATGGGGATTTGTTGTTTAGAGTGGATGCGGTTGCCAAGCAATTTTTTGCTGTTGTCCAAGGAGCTCTGCTTGCTGTTGGAGGAGTGATAGTCAGATTCCGAGCTGTCGTCGTTGGCGGGGCGGTCCGATTTCCTGGGGCGGACGTCCGCGTTGGACAAGCCGCTATCCGAGCTGTCGCCATCCGTCCATCCTGAGCGCGGTTGCGTTGGCTTCTTGCGCCCACTTGCCTTGCTCTTCCCATTTGCTTTCTCCCCTCCAGCTCCCCCCTTATGGCCCCACATCTTCACCCCCAGGCTCCGCTGGTTCTGCTGATGTCCAGTAGTGTTGTTGTGGTGGTGGTTTTTGCCCTTACCCGTCCGTCCGTTGCCTTGTGCTCTGTTGCTTGCAGCCGGAGACAATGAGCTAGGTGACGACGACGACAAGGAGGAGGCTGGTTGGTGCATATTAGGGTTGTTGTTATTTTTGATGGGTGCGACTTGAGATTTGTTGATAACCCCAAGGTACCAAAACATGAGATTGGAGATCAACACCTGCTCGTATAAGGGTCTACAAGGATTGGCGAGTTTGATATGGCTGAGTCGATAGACGGCCCGCTCGACGTGGATTGGAAGGCGATAGAAGCTCATGAACCGGCCCTTGATGAACCCGCCGGATGCAGTCGGTTGATAAGCTGTTGCTGGGCCTGTGTTTCACCCGAGGCCTGATGGAGCCGGGCCAGATCCTGGGTGGTGCTTGGAGTTCCCAGCTGATCCTGACGGACCGGCCAACGAGCTTTGCTTATCCTGTTCCAACTCGGCTATTCGAGATTAGCCTCCAAACAGTCCGCTGAGGAACTTCTTCACCAACCCCCCACCAGTCGTCCCACCATTGTTACTACCCCCAGCAGCAGATACGGGCTGTTGTTGCTGGTGACTTTATCAAGACTATTCTTCTTGACCACGTTCAGCGGCCAGGTGCGTTTCTGGCGGGCAGAGTTGGGGTCAATCATGCCTTCCCCTGGGATTGGTTGGGAGGGCAAGAATGGACGGGGGGATTGATTTCGCACATCCACTGAAGGATGGACCGTGTGGGACTGGGATAGTCCGGCCAATCAGATAACGAGCCTGCGCGCTTGAGGTTTTGGACAACCATGTTCCAAATGACTTGATTGACGTGCTCAGCAGTGGCTTAGTAGATCAGGCGTGACGCAAGTGTTCAAGTTGGTTGTACTGGTTGAAGTCACTGGGGCGGGGGTGGAGAAGGAATGTGACATGAGGGATGATAATGCTTGTTGAAGACAAGAGAGCGCTGATTGATTGGGAAAAATGAGTTAATTTTGGTTTCACAATCATTGTGTGTTATGTGATAAGAAAGGCTGTGGTGACCCACGGAATCATCCAATGGAGGAGAATTGCCATCAGACTCTTGTTTCTTTTCGTCTGCGTTGTGTACAGCCTTGATCCAAGCAGGCCTGATTAAAAACAGTATTGAGCCAAGAGGGTCGAGGCCTTGGTTTCAACTTCAGGCAGAAGGGTGTATGTAGTCACGGGTTCAATGGCTGCATTGCAAAATTGTTGGGTCAGTACACATAACATTCAGTAGAGGATGACAGTGAACCAAGATGTGATTATAAAAGGAGACAACTTCGAACTTAACAACAAGTCTGCCTGCTTGCAGGGCCGGGCGGGGCCTAGGAGCGTTGCGAAGCAACTCCTGCGGAGCAGGAGACTTGCAGGCAAAGTCGGAATTCCCGCGTGGGGAGATTCTCATACTTGGCAGAGCAGAATTGGAGGAACCGAGAAACTATTTCTACTCTCTATTTTGATAATGTTAGAGCATGTTTTCTGGACCATCTTGATCTTATCTATCATGTGATATAATGATAGCCTAATCATATTGTGCCTTGTATTTTATGTAAATTTTAC
Organism: Puccinia coronata f. sp. avenae; assembly: GCA_002873125.1. Lineage (NCBI taxonomy): Eukaryota > Fungi > Basidiomycota > Pucciniomycetes > Pucciniales > Pucciniaceae > Puccinia > Puccinia coronata. Next base: position 26,616 of record PGCI01000510.1, on the reverse strand, counting down.
AAAGTCACACAAATCAAGATTTGGGTTAACACCAATCCAGTCACTAAAAGCGGTTGAGAGCCGTTGGATGACATAAATCCATACTCTGTTTGTGATCGGAAAAAAAGAGGAGGCTCTGTTTGTTCTTGAAAAAAAAACTACACTCCTCACAAGGGAGCTAAGTCCCAATTGCATCTCAATCAAATCAAAAAGAAAACTCGAAATTCAATCCTACCATGTCTGTTCCAAGCGCAGAAAACAATCTCCGAGACGCAACAAAAAATACAACCGATCCAATGAAGACCGAACTCGGAAAAGTCTTGCATGTGTGCAAGACATTACAACAGCTATCCCTCACCCCGAAGAAATTCTTTGTCAATCTCGATGTATTGCACGCAATTCGAAACCTCACCTACAAGTCTGATCCGCAGAATCCATTGTGGAGGAATTTTATTTTGGACAAAGTGAGTATTTTCCGAGTATTTGCCTGTGACAACCTAGTAGTATACATAATATATAGTTGGCTGATCTGTGAATGAATTTCTGTATAGGCCAAAAAGTGTGTTCTTGATGAAACTGCACCAATAGGCGAATATCCGGGCGGGTTGTTCTATAGCTCAAATAAAATAACGTCCAATTTTTTCTCAAAAAAGAAAATCAAAGAGCGGGATTGGAACCTCACCCACAAGAACATGCCGTTCCTCTACCAACTACTCTCAGCAAAGTTGAATCAGAATCAGAAGCACGGTGTACCTAAAACAAATGTAGAAGGAGTTGAAGACGAGGCTGAAGAAGACGAATGTGACAATCTGGACAATGTGGACTTTGACCATGGATCCTCGCCAACCGTCAAACAAGGGGCTGCTTCTTGTCAAAGGGACCGTCAATTACAGCGAGAACAACGGGTACATGTTGTAAGTGAAATTTTCATTTTTCTCATTGCATGATCGTGACTAATTTGGACTTTGATGACTAATTTTGAATTGAATTTAGACTGCGAGTACAATATGCTCCATGGTTGCATTTGGAACGAATCGCCGAGACAACTCCCTCCAACTGGAGAACGCGTTGACTTTCCTTGCGTGCGGTGTGACTGAACGAGTCTCCGAATATCTCCATTACATTGGTCTATGTTCCTCTCGAGAGACCGGTCATTCAGCCCTTCAAACCCTTGGATCACAAGCCTCAAGACAAATCGTCAACCAGCTATCAATCAAGAAATGCGACGTCATTGCACCCATAATATGCATTGACAACGTCGACTTTGAAGAACGAGTTCATTCAGCATCTCCAGAAAAAAAAACCCACATGTTCCACGGGACATGGGGGTATATCCACACAATCAATCCGGAATTGCTCAAGGATGTGAACCCCGATGATCTGAAAGCCAAGACTGTCGTGGAATCAATCAAGAAATCGGCCAATCTTGATGTCGATCCTCTGCTATTCATGCCGTCTCCTGAAGATTCCAATCAGTTCAAAGCCGTAATCAAAAGCCAATTAGCCCAAGCCTTGATGGGATACATTGCGGCTACAGATGATGGGACCACCGACTCTGTAATCCTGAACCCTCCTCCGGTGGACCCGATCAAGCCAAAAAAAACCGGATATCAGCATGCTCAAACTGATGGTTGCTTCTGATAATTCCTCTGCTGGAATTGGCGACGTTTTGTCTTCAATAATCGGGCAAACTAACCTAGACGATCACGAATTCTTTGCCCGCTTACAGCTCATGGAGGGCGATTTGGGGACTTGTCTCAATCTTGAAAGCCTCCGCGCCCTCAGAAAACCAAGTGCGTATGTTGAAGGAAGCTTATCCAAGGTTTTCATGTTCCTAGGGGCCGCGCATACCCTCTGGAACGTTTCACAGGCAATCTACTTGATGCATTTTGGAAACCCCAAAGATTCAACCGACCTCGGGGCGTGGAGGACGTTAGCTTTGCTGGGACTCCCATCCGACAAACCATTGCCAAAGAACGATTTCACTTCGATGATTACAAACATACAGAAGATACACAAAGCGAGCTTAATACAATGTTTACTGTGAGATTATTAATCTCACATCTTTTGCGCGTGCAAATTCAGACTGATGAATTTTTATCGTAGATTAACAATGAACCTATCCATCAACACCCTCCCCGACGAGAAACTTAAGCTTTCACCTGCTTTGTTGAACGATATAATTGACCGCTGCTACACAACCTACTTCGGTAACCAATCCATCAAAAAGGCACTTGAAAGCGAGGAACTAGGCTATTATAATCTGCTTCTGCTTCTTTGGGATTTTGCAACCATTGTGGAAGCTAATCGGGCAATGAAGGCCGGCGATATAGGCCGACTAATTCTAATCTGGCGTCGGTGGACAATAATGGCTCAAGGAATGAAGGGTCTCACTCATTACAAGATCCATTTGCCTCGTATGCTCATCCTTCTCAATACGCTCCCAGCTTTGCTCAGCCATATTGTGAAACATTCACTTTTGATTTCACCCAGTGGCCGCGCAAACCACTTTGTTGCAAAAGATTTCTACTTAGAAACTCAAAACTACTGGCTGAAGTATTTATATAATCATAACGGAATTGGAACAAGTATCGCTCGACTCAAGGATGTTATCTCTGTGAATGTTCCCTTGGTAAGTCTTAGTTTAACCATTATTGAAATATTGAAATGACTGCTAACATTTCTCATTGGACAGCTTCAGTCGCTAATTACATCAATCAAGAATAGGTCGGGAAATCCAAACATCCTTCAATCAAAAAAACACCACATTTCAATTCAGGCAATCAACTCTTTCCTGCGAATGGCCGTTCAAACCAATCTATGTCATCCAAAGCAAGGGATTGCCTCAAATACCGCTCTCGTTCCAAACACATTGAAATTGGGTCTAGCAGAAATGCAAGAAGATGTGAAAGCAGGGAGTAAAAATCTCAATCAATTGCGACCATCAACGCTTCTCTCTAATCAAATATGGGCTGCTCCAACCCTTGTTCAAGGAGAAATACACGATGAACATGGGAACGTGAATAACAAGGAAGAAGAAGAGTCACATGAGCTAGCCGATCCAGATCATGAATTCCATTCGGGCCTGGAGGCTGGCATTTTGGATTTTTAAACAGCGACAAGTAAGTTAAATTAAATTATGTCCTTCAATCTGTTTTCTTTTTACACCTCCCATTTGCTGACCAGTGCTCCCTCCTTGATTATTTGAAGTTTCGGGATTTTCCATCCGGGCCAATGCTTTGGCTTGCCGTTGAGCTCAAAATCCGGCCAAACGAATTGCATTGTTGTGCAATTTCTGCTGCTTTCTCTCTGCCGCAATCCTTTTCTCCTGAGCGCGATCCTCCTTTTTTCTCTGAGTCTTTTGTTTTTTAGCAGATAAAAGTTCCTGGCGGGATTGAACTCGTTCTTCAACTGGAATCTAGTTTGGATTCTCTGATTGCTCCAGTGCTTCTGCTTGACGTTGAGCTCGAAATCCGGCCAAACGAATTGCATCGTCTCTCAATCTTTGCGCCTTTATTTCTGCGGCAACCTCCTTTTCTCTTGCTCGATCTTGCTGTTCTTTTAGCTTCTGAGTTTTTTTGTTGGCAATGTTCTCATTGATGGCGTCCATCCTCCTGATCAAATCGTCATGTGCTTCGCGAGCCTTCCTTATGTATTCTTGGTAAGTGTCACCAGACCGAAATGTTTTGACACATTCAAAAAGCATGTTGACTTGACCAGTCATTGATTCACCGCCAATCATTTTCCTTATATGTTCTCTAGTAGTCAAATCTTTCATTCCATGAGCAATGCATTTAGCTGATTCAATTCCAAACAGTTCTTCCGCGTTGTACTTGGGATCATTACCCATATGGATTTTAAAGAAATTGTTGAACTGCTCAGATAGATGGTTGGCAAAGGCAACTAGAGTTGGGTCCATATTTTTGGGAAAACCTCCTAATTTTTCTGTTTCAGCAAGTTTTCGCAGCATAGGACCGACAGGGTTGACAACTGGCGGATTGAGCTCAGACAATAAGACCATGCTGTCACAATTGTGTATGTCCATTTCTCGCAGGTTTTCCATCAATCAAGATGATTTTTCAGGCTGACAGTTTGAACATTGACACATAGGAAAGCCTTCTAAAACTTCCCTTTCCTTTTCGCGCAGATAGTTTGGATCAGTAAGAGACATTGGGATATAACCAATTCTAAGATTTGGAAACGTCAGATCCCCTGTCAACCTTTCAAAAAAAAGAGAATCACCAATCCAAAGAATGGATACTTACAAGTTATCCAGACTAAAAGCGATCTGCAAGCAAACAGGTGTTACGGCAAGCGCATCCATTCGATCATCTTTGTTTTGATATTCTGGATTGGTGAACTGATCAACTGTATTCTTCCCATTTTTTCTGTTTTTTTCGACAAAGATAATTCCCAGGCCAGGCCTGCCATCTCGCCCACAGCGTCCAATCTCTTGTGCAATTGACGCAGGATCCCCTCGGCCAATGTGAATAACGGAGCGCACTCTCTTCCAATTCTGCCCCAACCCAAGCGCCATGGTACACGAAATTAATGGGAAATCCCCATTGGCAAACTGGTCAATTATCTCCTGCTTATCTAGCTTGTATGTACATGCGTGGTAACGACGAGCAAATTTGCTTTTTGCATCATCAGGGCCAGTCGCAATTCCCCTTGCCTCGTTGACAACATTCAAGACCTGCGCCGTCAGAGTCCTCGTACCCAAATAAATCAATGTCGGAATAATATCTTTGTTTGCTTTGTAATTCACATTGGCATACAGCTCAAGAAGTTCATCACAAGACTGCAGCAATTTTTTCATTTCGATTTGCAGGATTCTGATTTTGGGGCAAGTGAGCTCTCCTCTAATCATGTTGATATTCTGATCAGTTAACTTCACAGACTCCAGGATTCCTTTCACTGCTATCGGTCGACAAGTTGCTAATTGCAACAAGAGAGGTGTTCCATTTGTAGCTAGTAATTTGCCACCCAGATCTCCATAACTTGGTCGGAAAGTTGCTCTATCTTGATGTTTGGCATGCGAAAATATGTGTTTTGACTCTCCCTTTTCTACTAGCCCCCAGATATACACCATGTGCGCTTCGTCGACGACTACCAAACACAGGCGGTTCTGGAATCGTGGATCAAAGAAAAGCCAATTGAATATTGGGTTGTTGAGGAAAGCTTCCGGGCTCTGCAACGTGAGTAGATGATTAGAACCAGCTGAGAAAAAAATTATGGCAAGAAACTCACTAGATACACAAATCCAAAATGCCCTGTAATTATTTTGTCTGCAATCGTATCGGTCAAGGTCAAATTTGTCAAATTAACCGCTTCAATTCCTATTGCTTTCTTTTCCAAAACCTGCAAAGGTCGCCAATGCCACACAGTAAGTATCAAGACCTTCAAATCTATATAAATTCAATATCTTCTGTTACAATATGTGTACCTGGTTATCCCCCAAGGAGTCCAAAGGATTCAGTACAAGGATAGTACGCCTCTTGTACGCTGGATATAAATTGAAATACAATTCTGCAATCCTACTTTTACCAAAGCCTGTGCCTGCAAGCACAAAAGTGTTCCGGTCTTGCACCAAGCTAATCACTGCCTCCAGTTGCAGAGGCTTCGGCTTATTGCCAAAGAAGGCTTCGGATTGTGCTACAATACATTGCGCAAGCGTGTCTTGGTCCATCACTCGAATTTTTTTGTGAGATATATTTGCGTCTTTTTGCTCTGGCTGGAGATCTGGGAGGCAAGTTCTTCGGTGAACTTGTCAGGGACTGGCCCAGCCATCACTGTATCGTTATCAACAGACGGGTTGCCGAGATTTAAAGCAATTACCGTTGTGATATTTGAGCCGATTTCTAGATTGGGGCAATCTTCACCTCCGACCATCTCAGTGTCAATCAGGAGGGGGTCAATCACCTCGTTGGGACTCCCACCTTCGTTGACTCGTTCTTCAAGCCTGTTTCGTTCCATGTCAATCACATTGACAAGGTTGGTAGACATTATTTACTTGACTTTGAGAAAGTCAAGTAGCTCTCATTTACACGTGTAATGATGTGTTGCTCTTTTTTTCATCCAACGGTTGGCTGGCCGTTAGGCTATGGGACGGGTTTTGATTGATTTGATCAAGAAACAGGTACAGCAGAAAACAGCGTGTAAATCTAACTTACAATGGGTAAATGTTCTTGAGAAGAGACTAGATTCAAAAAAATATTAAAAAAAACACGGAGGGAATGGGAAGGAAGTGAGGCAACAGAACTTGACACAGGATGCAGGCCATCAGTGCACATAAAACAGAAATCAGGTAGAGCTCATCAGGCTATGCCAGGAAGCAATTGAATAATATAAGTTGGTTTTCAGGCCAAATCTGAAAAACCGCCCACGCGGGAATCTGAACTTGATCGGTAAGCCTCCACTTCGTGGACAGCTTCGCTGCTCGCCTCCGCTCCTCGAAGTTGAGGCTTAGTTAAGCTCGAGACAACTTACGGTGTGTCGTTCTCCCCCAGTGGTTCTCCTCACTGTTGCTGATGCGCAGGGAGAGCCACTCACGGGGAACCCCTCGGTCTCAGCGCAAGCTGTTCCGGGGCTGAACCAATTTGGGAGAGGGCTTAGTGTTCGCGCAGCCCAGTGGCAGCATAGGGGAAACCTCAGATTTGGATTTTCTGAATCTGTGGGCTTATTGAACTTGGATAAACCATCAGCTTGAATACATCCTGATTGGCCCCATAAATTAACAACCCTTACCAATAAATCTCAAGCATCCTCATCAGACACACTATTTTTATAAGAGTCCATAGTATTATTCTTTTCAACTTCAACTCTCCCAGCTACCAAAGAGAGGCATCCCTTCAAGCACTCATCCCTCTCAAGCTCTATTCTCCCCTAGAGTAGTTCCACAATGTCAACATGTGGATGTACTCCCTGAAGTGCAAATTGTGTGGAGGTGTGTCACCTTACTTGTTTGGTTCAGGAAAATGTAAAGAACACAACCAAAGGCAGCCTGGAGATCCCTTCCCTGAAAAGGAAAACTTCTGGAGCTATGTTAATGTAGCCAAGGGGCTCTCAAAAGTGCTACATACCCATTAACTTTTGGTGCTTCTTTGAATCTTCCCCCTAATTATATATTACATAACACACATGCCACACCCCTTCCCTTCCATCATCCTCAAACAGCATTGAGAACTATGTAGCCTACTAAAATGACTTAGTCCCCATATGGAGTGAACTTATGACCTCAAAGCTCAAAACATTATCCTGGGGTGAGCACTGAGAAGGAAGGGATTTTTCCACCTGTTGCCACCATGAGGACTCTTTGTGACTATTCATATATCTGAAATCTTCAATTCAGGCAACTATTACATCTCTTCACATTGGTTACCTGCTGATTTTTTTAAACAACAAATTGAGGCTCTAATTTGATCATGACAAAAAGGCAATCAAATTTTGAAAAAATCCTAAAGGAGACTCTTTTCTAAATACATACTCTGGAGCTTGTCACAATATTTGATGTGAAAACCAGGCTAACAATAGGTTTCCCTGTTGGGCTAGTTATCTGTCATGTTTTCTTTATTTTCCTTTCCGTCTCTCTTTCCGTCTGCTACACACCTTTCCATTTCATGTCACTCATCTATCACAACAGCTGTAGTCTACCTGGGAGTGGCAGGTGTGGAAGGGCCATTTTCTCATCCTTCCACGTACTGCTTGTCTGGCTCCCAGGTATGTTATTTCTTTCTTTTTCTCATTTGCTTCTCTTTTTCTCATCATGTTCACTGCATTCGTTGTACGTGTCTGTCTGATGAAATACATCTTTCCGCGTACTGCTTGTCTGGCTCCCAGTTGCACGCAACAGGTCATGAGACCCAGTGCAATTTAGCTTTGCAAAACACTGCCAGAGCATTTCTTTATAGGATCTGTTTGCTTTTGTCAAAAGCTTAATCCCATCTTGAGCGTCCAACATGGCCACTCCACCCACCTCTAACCCATCATCCAAAGATAAAGGAATTGCCTCATCCAACACTACAAACATTTGTAATTTTACCCAAAGGAAAAACTATTGTTTGGGTTAACTTAGGGGGCCGTCAATTTAATTTGGCTGAAATGATGATTTATTGTTCTCATCCATTTCTACACATCACTACACCACATATATTATATGATAAAAAACCCAAAAAGAGCATTAAAAACACCTGTAACATCAAGATTCATGTAATTGACCATGCAGCATGCTATAATGAAAAATGAAGTATTTTGACAAGGTGCTGGTTGTTACTACATTTATCTTGATTTTGGGTGTTGATAAAAAACCCCAGGTCATCCGCGCTGACACCCGTTCTTACGTCCAGCCAACGTCAGGTAGACGGTTGGCCGACGACGGCGCGCACGCGGTTTTCCGCGCACACACCCGGTTTTTTTGAAGAATATTTTTGAGGTCATTACTCAACCTTTTTTTGTGATTTCAATTTTTTTTCCAGTACTTTCATATTTATCAAAATTTATACAAATCCTTTTGGAGCATGAAAATGTCATCTTGGCATGTAAAATTGAATTTCAACATCATTTTGGCTCAAATTCCATTGGCCTGCAGCATTAACCTTTTTCCACTATTTTAAGTTTGTCTCCCACACTTTCAAGGGTGTAGAATTTAATAGTTACCACCACTTTTGATGAAAAAAATTGCTTCCCAGTTTTTTGGGGGGAAACCCAGTTTTTTTCAACTATTTTTGTACCCCTCATATTTAAAGATTCTTTAAGGTTTCAAATCTTTTTCCTACACTTTGAGGTGTGGGTAAAACCATGAAAATATTCACTTCCCATAAAAATGCCTCCTTGACATGTTTCTGATCTGGGCAAACCAGGCAAAATTGGACAAATCTTCAAACGGCTGCTGTGCGTAAGCCGTGTATGGGATATGAAAACTTTTTATACATTAAAGAACTATATCCATTAGTTAATTTTTGATGTACTTTTGAGCCCATTTGGACATGCCAAACAGAAGTTACAACATTTGAGTAGGAGGAGATTTTGGCCAAATCTTCAAACGGCTGCTGCACGTAAACCTTTCATGGGCTATGGAAAATTTTTATACAGTAAAAAATTATATCCATTACTTAATTTCTGATCCTTTTTTTGGCCCATTTGGACATGCCAAACAGAAGTTACAACATTTGAGTAGGAGGAGATTTTGGCCAAATCTTCAAACGGCTGCTGCACGTAAACCTTTCATGGGCTATGGAAAATTTTTATACAGTAAAAAATTATATCCATTACTTAATTTCTGATCCTTTTTTTGGCCCATTTGGACATGCCAAACAGATTAAGTTACAACATTTGAGTAGGAGGAGATTTTGGCCAAATCTTCAAATGGCTGCTGCACGTGAACTGTTCATGTGCTATGGAAACTTTCTGTAGCAGTAAAAAACTATAGACATTAATTAATTTCTGATCCAATTTTGAGACCATTTGGACATTCCAAGCAGAAATTACAACATTTGAGTAGGAGTGAATTTGGCCAAATCTTCAAATCACTGCTACAAGCAAATCACTCATGGGCTATGGAAATAAACAATACATTAAAAAATGTTGCAATGGACTAGTCCGACATAGTCCAAGCATGCAGATGTGAGTGGAAGGATAAGTTCCATTGCATATGAGAAAGGAAGAAACAAAGAAAGAAGAGAAACAAAGGAGAGAAGAGAAATGTGAGGCTTACCTAGTCCAAGCATGCAGATGTGATTGGAAGGATGATAAAGGATCCTTCCACGTCTGCAGTTGAGCTAGGTAACTGCAAGGAGAAATGTCACACATGTGACAGGAAAGAGAAAGGTAAGGAAGCACAGAAAACACAACTTCAACACCCCCCTTGCTGATGACCTAAAAAAAAGGAAAAGGAAAGAAAAGAAAATTTGAAAAGAAAATGAAGAAAAGGAACAGAATTAAAAAAAGGAATAGAGTAATAGAAAGAAACAGACAGAAAAACAAGAAGAAAAAGAGGGAAAAAAATGGACAGATGAATAAACCAGGAAGAGAACAAGAGAATTCCGTCAAACTAGCCCAAAGCAAGTGCGATGAGATTCCAGCTGTACCTGTTGGAGGGGCTTGGTCAACATATCCGCCAGCATGTCTGCAGTGGACACGTGGATTATGGTCAAGCGTTTCCTCTTGACACAGTGGCGGACAAAGTGGTACCTCGCGTCAATGTGCTTTGTGCGCATGTGGTGTTTGGGGTTCTTGGCAAGAGCCTTGGCGCCCTTGTTATTGACATGAAGCGGTAGAGCGGCTTTCGGGCATAGACAGAGCTCACTGAGGATATTCCTTAGCCAGACTGCCTCCTTACAGGAGTCAGACATGGCTTTGTATTCCGCTTCTGTGCTAGAGAGAGACACGGATGCCTGTTTGCAAGACTTCCAGGAGAGGGCGCCTTCACTGATTCAAAAGGTGTAGGCCGAAGTAGATCTGCGGTCCAAGTGGTCTTCTGCCCAGTCCGAATCCAAGTAGCCTGCGCAGGTGAGGTCCCCCCCTAGCCGAAAACGCAGGTGCTTGGTAGACACGAGATAGTGGAGAACATGTAAGGCTGCCTTCCAGTGCGCCTCAGAGGGGTCCCTTAGAAACTGGGAGAGACAATTTACCGCAAAGGCAACATCAGGCCAAGTACATTGAGCCGCCCCTAGAGTAGGGAGCCCACCAGCTGGTTGTAGGGCCCAGACGCCTGAGGTTCTTTGGGAAGACGCGGTACCAAATGTCGAAAATTGGAGTTGGTGGGGGTAGCCACACTGATAGACTCACCCTCAATAAACTTGGCTTGCATCTTGTTGATGTAGTGCAATTGCTACAAATAGACCAGTTGTCCATCAATGTTGCGGTCGACTTTGAGTGAAAGAAAAGGGGCTTGATAGCGGCACGCCCAAAGGGTGTGCGCACGCCTATCTGCACGCCCAAAAAAAACGGTGTGCAGCTGCTGCACGCCGCTTCGGAAAGGCGTGCAGAGGCTGCACGCCCTTCTCCGCACGCTGCACGCCATTTTCACGCCTTCAATAGGCGTGCATGTGGCGTGCAGGCATGCGACCCTGCCAGACAGGCGTGCAGAGCCTGCACGCCTGTCTGGAGGGGCGTGCAAAGCCTGCACGCCCTTCAGACAGGCGTGCAGGCTTTGCACGCCTGTCAGCTCACGTAAGCCTCTTGATTCAAGAGGCTTACATGAGCCGAAGGACCCTTATCAGGGTACTTTGGTACCTGGTACCCTTATAAGGGTACTTTGGTACCTGGTACCCTTATAAGGGTACTTTGGTATAACGTACCCTTATAAGGGTACCAGAGTACCTTTATAGGGTACCGGGTACCCTTATAAGGGTACCAAAGTACCCTTATAGGGTACCGGGTACCCTTATAAGGGTACCGGGTACCGAAGTACCCTTATAAGGGTACTTTGGTACCCTTACAAGGGTCCTTTGGCTCACGTTGTGGAACTACTCTAGGTGGTAGAATAGAGCTTGAGAGGGATGTGTGCTTGAAGGGCTGCCTCTCGTAATAGCTGGGAGAGTTTGTTGAACAAGAATAAGAGTATGGACTCTTAAAGAATAGTGTGGCTTGGTGAAGATGCTTAGATATGTCTAAGATGATGGTTAATATGCTGATCTTCTAGCAGAGCCAGGTACCCAATTGCACCCAGGGAGGCTGATAGTAAGACTTATTTATTTAATGAGATGAGTGACTAATCTTCTAGCAGAGCCAGGTAACCAATTATACCCAGGGAGGCTGATAGTAAGACTGTGTCTTAGGTGGCAAGTAAATAACTCCTCTAGCAGAGCCAGGTAATATACCCAGGGAGGCTGATAGTAAGAATTAATGATATTACTTGAGTGAGTAGTGACCAGGGATGAGTACTGATGTATACAATCTGATGGTAAGAGGAATGAGGAGGGAGGAAACAGGCTCTTTATATATCTTTTGGGAGGGAGATAGAGGAATGGTCAAAATGTGGTTGAGGAAATGAGAAGATGAGAGTATAAATCAACTAGAGGAGCCAAAAATGGCTGACTTGTGGTTCATGGAAGGAAATGGAACAATGGAATAAGTAGAAAATGAGTAAAACTGGCTGAGTTGTGGTTGGTGGAATATGGTGACATCATAGAATTAATATAATAGTGGAAAATACTAGAGGAAAGGGGCTGAACTATGATTGATGGAATACAATGGAACATGTGGAAAATTATAGAGGAAAAGAGGGCTTAAATGAAGAGAAAATATTCAAAGGGGGCTAGCGGAAATATTGGTTGAAATGTGGTTGGGTTGTTGTGTGTGACAGGTGTGTGATTGTGTTGTGTAGTGCTGGATCCTGGTTTGGGGCCTGAGTACTTGATGTATTCCTGTAACCCCCTTGAGCTTTGGCCACCTGTACCTTTTTCCACACAATGAACCCCTCAAAACTTTTATTTAATCAGGGTTGGCTTACCACATCCACCCCCAAATTGGATGATGTCCCCATCATCTGGACTAAGAAAAGAAGCCAACCCTGTATCTGTGTGAATGTTTTTATTTGAAGTGAGAGAAGAAAATATTAAATCCTGGGGACCAAAAGGTTAAAACCAGTGAGGAAGTGAGAGTTTGAATGTGATCTATTGTTTTTTTTTTTTTTTTTTTTTTTAGAGAGGTTCATATATTTTTTTTGCATGCTGAGGGGCCAGTGGCCATCCTGAGAGAGAGGTGTGTCTGAGAGAAGTATTCCTGGGGTCTGATTTGAGGGAATGCTGGCAGAGAACCACCCCCAAATTTCATGTTTGTGAATGGTTTTTGCTGTCTGGTGACTTTTGATTTTCTTGAGCAAGGCCTTAAAGTATATAAATTCCAAAATCCTATCTTGTCTTGGCTAGTCATGTATTACTTTTTATTTATTATTTTTTTTTATTTTTATTATTATTTTTTGTTTTTGAATGTGTGTATATTTTTTTTTGATTTTCCTTGCGCGCATTGATGTATGTGGTTCATACCGCTGGGGTGGTAGAACTTGTTTCCAGCTCTGATTTTGACGCGGTGCGTCCGATAGCCATGTGTAACCCCAGCGGTATGAACCATGCAGTTACAGACTATAGGCGTGCAAGGCAATAGCGGCCAACCCGGAGTTTTGTTTTTCTTGTCTTTGATTAGATGGCCATGGACACCGCCTGCATCCCCAACAAGGGTGCGCGTCGCCGATCGCTTGCGCTGATGTTCTTGTTTATTATCTTTATTCTTTTTTTTTTCTTGGCTCGATCCAGCAACGCAAGTAGTGATGTGGCAGCGTCGACTGCTTAGAGACGGGTTTCGTGTATTTAACAAGGGCTCCTGGGAGGCCTTGTCCTGTCTTAGCCATGCCTTTTCCCCCTTTCCACCCGTACACACGCCAATCCATGTCTAACGGCGACGTAGCATACTCTAATCGTTTCTTCTATCTTCGTGTCCCTCCGCGCCAGGTTTCTCCGCCTGTGCCCAGCCATGATTGCACTATATTTAATTGTGTTGGGCAGGGTTCCGCCGACCACCCCATCGAAATCTACGATGGCAGTAGTGATGAGGTGCCGACGACTGTCCTTATTGACCCTAGCTTGCGTGATTCTCCCGTTAATCCTAGCTCCGGAACCACAGCTCCCACCAACTCTGCGGCTCTCTTTTTTGATCAAGTTGCCCCGCCCGGCCTTGTTCCTACCCAGCCTGCCGCGCCCGTTGAGACCGACATTCCGGTTCCCAATCTAAGCACCTCAACAGCTCCTCCAGCCTACGCCGCCGCACCTGTTCCGTGTCCCTTCCCGGCACCCGTTTTTCCAACTCCCAACCAATTACCCATCATCCCACCGGTGTCCAACCTTGCGCTCCAATCCTATATCCGTTACGCAACTGGCCGTCCCCAAGTAGAAGACGGGCACTTGCGCGCTTTTAGATCGCCATCGCCAATCCTGGTCTCAGACGTTCCTGAGCGCCGTGACCCTCCAAGTTAGTTGTTTTCTTTTTTTTCTTTTTAAAGAAAATTCCTATTGATTATTGTTTATCTTGTCAGGCTCCTAAGACTGATTTAGAACTTTCTCCTCCTTATTCTTGATTTAACAGTTGAAAACGGCAATAGCCAGGATTCTGGCATGGTTATTTTCGAATCCACCGTGGTAGAGACCAGATTATATGTAAAAAAGCTTTATTAGAATATTTTAGCACCTTAAGCTCTTTTCCTCTTTCTTCTACTGGGGCCTGTAAGGAGTACAGAGCCTTGGCTGGAAAGCAGGTGTATGCCCTGATTATGAATATATTTGATGGGTGCTTGGCCACTGCTGAAGAAGTGGAATTCACCAGAGTGTAAGTCTCATCTTTTTTTTTTTTGTATTTTCCTTTTTGGGTTGTATAATTGATTTCTTGATTTTATACTGATTTTTCTTGTTTTTTGATGTGTTTTTGCATTAGTAGTTTCTCTGAATAATTGAATGGTTTTAAAATCCAAAATAAGTCTCTCTTAAAGAGCAATAATGTATGAATTTTTCTGTCTAAAATCCCACTCTAATCTTGAAATGAATCCCCACTCAGTCTGATCTTGAAAAATATGGTTTAACCTGAGAGGCAGCAAACCTCCTCTTGAGTGAGGTTCCATCCAATTCTTGAAGCACATAAGACCCTCCTTTTTCTTGTTCTTGAATCCTATAAGGGCCATTCCAACGGTTCTCAAACAGCTTACCCCATTGAGAGTCCAAACTTTTATTATAGGCCAAGACCAAACTCCCTTGCACCAATGGTTTTCTGACTGTTTTCTTACTATTTTGAGCTTCCAAGGATTTTTCACGAGACCCCTTCATCTTCCTGTAAGCAGCTTGAATGATTTCTTCTCTTTTTTCTATCTGTAGGGTCCTTGCCACTAATAATTCTTCTGTTGAAGTCACTTCTGACCAGTCTGTCCCTAAATAAGTTTCTAGTTCCAGATCCACAGGAAGTATAGCTGATTGGCCAAAAACAAGCTCATAAGGACTGTAACCGGTGGTCCTTTTGGTGGAAATTCTGTCTGCAAACAAGACCAAAGGTAAGTAGTGACGCCATTTCTTTCCATCCCTTTCACAGAGTTTGACCAAAGCATCCTTTAGTGGCTGATGGCCCCTTTCTATCATTCCGTTAGCTTCAGGGTAGTAAGGTGTTGTCACTTTCACTTTGGTTCCAGCTTTGGTTAGTGCTTGTTGTAGTTCTTGTCCAAATTCTGGGCCTCCATCCACCACCACGTTCAGGGGTAATCCATATTTATATATCCAGTTTTCCAGGAACCAGTCTGCCACTCTTGCTGCCTTAATCTTTTCCATCCCAACTGCCTCCATCCATCCAGAAAGGTCATCCCGTGCCACCACAAGGTATTTCCACTTCCCTGCCTTGATGTGTATTGTGTCCATGCTGACTCTTCCAAAGATTGTTGGAGCTCCAGTTGCTAATTTGATTTCTCTATGCTTTGCTGAACTTCTTTGTTGGCATGGAAGACAGGATTGGACCCATTTTTTAACTATTCTCCTCATATTTGGCCACCAGAATTGTAGTTTGGTTCTTCTGTAAGTTTCATCCATCCCTCTGTGGCCCATTTCTTCATGAAGTGCTTTCAGAATGGCTTTTTGGAGTTCTGGACAAATGACTACTATCTGTGGAAAGGGCTTGCATCTTCTCTTCAGTTTTCCATCAGACATAAAGAAAGTGGCTGATTTATGCTTAATATCTCTCCACATTTTGTCAGAGCATTGTTTAGGTCTGTTGAGTGTTTCCAAGTAGTACTGGAGGCCTTCCCATAGGTTTTGGCCATTCTTATCCACCCCCAAATTTGCAGTGTTGGTCTGTTTGATTCCAAATCCTGGGTGCGGCTGGATCCACTTTCCATCTTCATCCAGGTCTGCAGCTTCTTCTTCTTCTGGGTCAGGGGGTCTCCTGGACAATCCATCAGGCATAGTGAAGGTCTTCCCAGGCACGTGGATCAGTTCAAAGGAAAATAGTTGAATAAATGCTACCCATCTAGTCATTGGAGCATTTGGAAGGCTGGGTGAATTGATCATTTCTACCAGACTCTTGGCATCTACTAATAACTTGAAGTGCTGGCCCCAGAGGTATATTTGAAGCTTTTTGAGAATTCTGGCTACCCCACAAAGTTCCAGCTTGGACTGGGAATATTTGGATTCTGTTGGGGAAAAGACTATGGATTCATACAAGACTGGCCTGTCCTTTCCTTTATCCTCTTGAGTTAATACTGCCCCTGCTGCTATATAGCTTGAATCCACGGCTAACTTGATTTCTCCTGCTCCTTCATTGTAGTCCAGCTTCTTGAGAGTTATATCATATCCAACAATCTTCTTCAGCTTCTCAAATGCCTCTTGACACTTCTGGCTCCATTCCCAGTCTGCATCCTTGTAAGTTAATTTTCTAAGAGGTAAGGCCAGTTCTGATAATCCTGGGATGAACATTCTAACATAGACACATACTCCTAGGAATCCTCTGACATGTGTTGGGTTCTCTGGTTCTGGCCAGCTTACAACTTTGTTGAGCTGTTTTTTGGCGATTTTCCTTCCTTCTTTGCAGACTACATGTCCTACTAGGTCCAAGGCTGGAACACAGCAGGCAAACTTCTTTCCGGATATGGTGAGTCCTGCTTCTTCAATTCTAAATAGTATTCTTTCCAGGGTGATAGCATATTCCCAAATAAATCTTCTGATTCCTGGGTTTTCTTTCAGGGTTTCTTGATTGTAGTCAGATTCTGGACCTTTAATTCCTCCATCATCTATAAAGATTCCTACGTTATTGGGTATTTCTTCTTGGAGGATCCACATCATCTGGGCTTGGTAAACAGCAACTGAATTAGTGGCCCCTTGAGGTAATCTTGTGAGTTGGAATCTTCCCAAGGGTGTTTCAAAAGTTGTCAGAGGCCTTGATTCCTGGGCTAATTCCCTTTCATCATATCCTCCCATTATATCACCAAGCCCATAGCAGGCCCTTCCAGTGAATGATTCAATGAGTTCTTCAGGATTGGGTGGTAGTCCTGAGTCTTTAATGGTGACCTTGTTTAATTTTGTAAGTCATGTACCACTCTGAGTTTTCCATCTTGCTTTTTGACACAAAACACAGGGCTGGAGTAGGATGAAAAGGATTGCTCATATAAGCCAGTTTTGATTCTTTCTCTCACCAGCTCTATAAAGTCAGATTTGATAGCCGCGGGAATAGGGATTGGTCTCTGCTGCCATGGTTCATGTTTGATGACTGGGATAATATAGGGTTTTCCGTAAGTGTGTTTGAGAAGTCCTCTTTCCTCAGCGCTGAAGGCCAAACTTCCTTGTCTGAGCTTGATAACATGTTTGAGTAACTTGAGTTCTTCTTTTGATAGCCAACCAGGTGGGCCAAAGTTCACTACTTTGAGCCTTTCTTCAGTTATTTTTGGAGTGGGAATGAATTCAGGAGGGAAAGGAGTTAAGGGAGTTCTATATGGATCTCTTGAAAGGGGAGGTGTACATAAAGGTGGGTTCAGATTTTGAGGCATTGGTTCATTTACTGGTCTAATTTTTTTGGTAGTTGATTTATATTTTGAAGCATTGACCTGCCAGTCCCAAGGTTGATTTTTAGGCACCCTCCATCTCTCTACTTCGGGAAGGTGCCAGAAGCCAAAAAATGACTAGAGGTTGAAGAACTGTTTACTGGAAAGGTAGTTTCCCATTTTTGATTTTTAGGAATTAAGATGGGTACTAAATAGGTTCTGTCCTTTTCTTTAATTGATAAAGATTCTGCTCCTTCTTTCTGGAACTTGATGGTGGCTGAGGCTGAAACTAGAAAAGGCTTCCCTAGTATTGGCTGAACATCCCCAGAAGAAATCCAGAACTGGACTGGTTTGGTGATGGAACCAACTTTGACTGGTACATTTTCTGCAATTCCTATGATTTCATTCTTGTGACCTCCTATCCCTTTCAGGTTCATCCTCTTTTCTGTTACTATGAGCCCCATTCCACAGGCTAATCCTCTTGATAGAACATTCACCATAGATCCATTATCCAGGAGGGCCTTTAATTGTTTCCCACTGATGTTGATGTTGATGTATCCAAGAGGGCAGGCATAGTGAGCTGGGTGAGTCTTGCTGTTCTCTTCCTCCTCATCTTCAGAATCTTAGTTGGCTCCTGCTGTATTCACTGATTTAGCCATGTCCATTTCAGTAGAGTTTATTGGGATTCTCCTGGGATTGGTCCTCTTCTTGAATACTTCTATAGCTCCATGAGAGATGGCAAAAACTTCCCCATAAGTGAGTTCAATTCTTCCATCCATGAGCATTCTGTTGACCACTTTTTCTTCTGTGTCTGGGAATTCCTTAGCTAGGGGCCTTTCCAACATGGTCTTCTTGGGGGCCTTTTCCTTGGGATTTTTGATGACTTCTTCACTATCCTTAAACTGGACCTTTTTGGATGGATCCTCAGGTGCTGTGTTGGTGGGTTCAGGATAATTCTTTCTGGCAATTTCCATAATTCTTTCAGCTTCATCGTCCACATCCATTACTTGATCATTCTCCTTCCTGACCCTCTTGTAGGGTGAGTTCCTTCCTCCAGACTTCTCTGACTCCTCCTTCTCTTCCCCTTTCCTAGTCCTTTTTGCGGCGTCACTCTCATAGTTGGTGGAGTCCTCAAATTCTAATTCCTCCAGCTTTCCAAATGAGGTCTGTGCTTCAGGAACCTTTTCTTCTTTCTTCAGTTCTGATCCAGGGGGTATTTTGATTATTCCTGGCTGACTAGATTTGGCATAATATTGATCCACCGCAGTTTTAAAGGGTCTACTTCTTTCAAAGGGAACAACACTTCCATCAGGTAGTTTTATTTGTCCTCCTTCCCTCTTGATTAAGCCTTCAATTTCATCATGGTTGGCCAGATTACACCTTCCTGTAGAGTGTCCTTTTAGGTGACAGTAATGACAGAAAAAGGATTCCAGGGGTCTGGTGTTTTGGGCTGGGGTATAGGGAACATGGCTGGATTGATAGAAAGTGGAAGGTTTCTTCTGGACATTCCAACTGGCCAGGGTCTTGGTGATTTCTTCAATAGCCTTTTCTGGACTAGGAGCTTTGTTTACAGCTGACCTCTGGCTAACATTCTTCTCCTGAACTTCCTTACTGAAGGCTTCCTCTTCCATCTGTAGGATTGAGAGAGTTTTGAGTTCCTTATGGATGTACTTTATGATAACTTGATATGGTGGAAGAAGATATGATCCATCAATGGCCAAGTTCATTTGGTTATCTCTGATTAACTCCTTGTTGACTGATAGGCGAAGTTCCGGAGTGAGACAGTTGAGTACTGAATGCCTAATTTCCTCCACACTAGCCATATGTCTACATCTAACTAGATAGTTGACTATAGTATCCAACTTAGTGCTGAAATCTTGAAACACCTTCAGGGTCTTGATCCCTCCTTCTGTCCTGGCCTTATAGATTAAATTGTCCAGGCTTTCCCTAGTGTACTTCATCAGGGGCATCATCTTTCCCCATCTTTGGACCATCTGGTATTTGAGGAGTTCCCAATCATTATTGATCTTGCCAGTCATGTCTCTGATTTCTTTTAACAGGGTCTGATCTCTAATGAAGGAAGAAATTTGGGTAGCTATATCCTCTGCTTGAGCTCCCTCTTGGACCGCAGCATTCTCCAGTTCAGCAATAAAGTCCAAAATATCCATGTTGGTGCCATCAAAGAACAGATCCTTCTTGTTTGGTTTGATCTTGATAACTCTTCTACCAAAAGGAGTGGGATTGTAGGCTGGAAGTTGGATAACACGATCTAGGAAGTGAGTAGTAGGATTTGGGGGTGGAGGTTGCTGATAAAAGTTCTGATAATCCTGATGAAAGCTCTTCTGTTCAGGTTCTGGGGTATTTGGTGGGTTGGGCTGGTTGAATTCCCTATTACTGAAAGGATGAATTGAAGATGCTGAAGAGTCTGGACTTTTGTTATCTCTGTAGTTTTTAAAGGAAGGGATTTCTAGGTCTGCCATGTTGATTTTTGGCATACCATGGAAGGAGTTTCTTCTGTTGTTGTTGCTTGGTGACATGGTGTATGTTATAAGGTGAGTTGTATAGTTTATTGAGTAAGTTGAAGTAGTGAGTTGGTGACTAAAACCTGTTGATCTTCAGGCCACTATTGGGACACCACTTGTGGAACTACTCTAGGTGGTAGAATAGAGCTTGAGAGGGATGAGTGCTTGAAGGGCTGCCTCTTGTAATAGCTGGGAGAGTTTGTTGAACAAGAATAAGAGTATGGACTCTTAAAGAATAGTGTGGCTTGGTGAAGATGCTTAGATATGTCTAAGATGATGGTTAATATGCTGATCTTCTAGCAGAGCCAGGTACCCAATTGCACCCAGGGAGGCTGATAGTAAGACTTATTTATTTAATGAGATGAGTGACTAATCTTCTAGCAGAGCCAGGTAACCAATTATACCCAGGGAGGCTGATAGTAAGACTGTGTCTTAGGTGGCAAGTAAATAACTCCTCTAGCAGAGCCAGGTGATATACCCAGGGAGGCTGATAGTAAGAATTAATGATATTACTTGAGTGAGTAGTGACCAGGGATGAGTACTGATGTATACAATCTGATGGTAAGAGGAATGAGGAGGGAGGAAACAGGCTCTTTATATATCTTTTGGGAGGGAGATAGAGGAATGGTCAAAATGTGGTTGAGGAAATGAGAAGATGAGAGTATAAATCAACTAGAGGAGCCAAAAATGGCTGACTTGTGGTTCATGGAAGGAAATGGAACAATGGAATAAGTAGAAAATGAGTGAAACTGGCTGATTTGTGGTTGGTGGAATATGATGACATCATAGAATTAATATAATAGTGGAAAATACTAGAGGAAAGGGGCTGAACTATGATTGATGGAATACAATGGAACATGTGGAAAATTATAGAGGAAAAGAGGGCTTAAATGAAGAGAAAATATTCAAAGGGGGCTAGCGGAAATATTGGTTGAAATGTGGTTGGGTTGTTGTGTGTGACAGGTGTGTGATTGTGTTGTGTAGTGCTGGATCCTGGTTTGGGGCCTGAGTACTTGATGTATTCCTGTAACCCCCTTGAGCTTTGGCCACCTGTACCTTTTTCCACACAATGAACCCCTCAAAACTTTTATTTAATCAGGGTTGGCTTACCACAACGTAAGCCTCTCAAATCAAGAGGCTTACGTGAGCCAACAGGCGTGCAAAGCCTGCACGCCTGTCTGAAGGGCGTGCAGGCTTTGCACGCCCCTCCAGACAGGCGTGCAGGCTCTGCACGCTTGTCTGGCAGGGTTGCACGCCACATGCACGCCTATTGAAGGCGTGCAAATGGCGTGCAGCGTGCGGAGAAAGGCGTGCAGCCTCTGCACGCCTTTCCGAAGCGGCGTGCAGCAGCTGCACGCCGCTTTTTTTGGGCGTGCGGATAGGCGTGCGCATGCCCTTTGGGCGTGCCGCTATCAAGCCCCGAAAGAAAATGATGTAGATCTTCATTGGCGCCAATAGTAAAGTGTTTGCCCATTTTGTCAATGAGCTGATCCACAAAGGTTGGCTTGCCCACAACCGTGAGGTTTTCCACATGAACAGCTACGTCCCCCAAAAGGCGTTGGTTGCGGAGGTGGAAGTAAAGAGTTGGGTTGAATGTCGACTGCGTCAGGCCACAGTCAACAAGTGCACCGTGGAGTTCAAGATTCCATTCGCGGGGCAACTGCTTGAGCCCATAGATAGATTGATGGAATTCACATACCCAAGTGGGATGATTCAAGTCTTCAAAGCCTTGTGGCTGCTCCATGTAGACCGGTTCCACTAGACAACCATTTAAGAAGGCGGTCTTAAAATTGACCTGCCGCGCTTTCCATTTGCGATGTGCAAGTATGCTGCATATGAGACAAAAGGTCTCCTGCCGGAGATTGGGTGCAAACACCTCATTGTAGTCCATGCCGGGGACTTGGGTGAATCCCATAGCCACAAGACGCGCCTTCAGTTTCTGAATAGTATTGTCAGCACGGCGTTTCACCTTAAACACCCATTTTGATTTGATAATCTTACGTTTTGCAGGTCGAGGTATTAGATGCCACATACCCATACCCTAGAGCGACAAGAACTCCTCGTCAGCAGCCTTGAGCCATTTTTGCTTTGTTGGTGACTGAAGCAGTTGACACCAGGTTTTGGGTGTGTCAACTTTGCTCCCCGCGCTCACAGTCTTTGCCCAAGAGCCATATCAATCTGGTTGTTTCTTGGGCCTGGTGGATGTACAAGTGGGGGCCACTGGAGCAGGCGAGGGAGCTGGGGCGGCAGGTGCGACGGGATCTGGAGGCTCAGATGGAGGGACTGGGATCGGACCTGGACCGTGCGGTGTAGGTATATCTGGGGAAGGAGGTGGAGGCTTGGGGATGACGGGTGGAGGCACAGCCGAGGCATCGGAAGGCCCAGGAGGGTTGCTTGAGGGAGTGTGCCCAATGACGGGGACTGAGAGCAGAGGCAAAGGAGGTCGGGGCACACACGCCGTGGGCCATGGAAGTTTGACCATAACAGGGTCAGGTGGTGGCTGACGGGGTGCGCTGTAGGGAAACTGGGAGTCTTCAAACAGAACATCCCGCAACTTCACCACAGTGCGTCAATCAAGATCCCACAGTCTGTAACCGTTGCCGTCCTGAAGATATGAGAGCAGGAGTGTGAGCCTGTGTCTCTACAGTGACAGAACTGCAGGGCACAAGGTTTGGGGGACACTAGTTTTATTCCAAAGGATAGAGGAAAACAACTAGAAGGAAGAAAAAAAGAGGAAAGGAGAGAAAGAAAAGAAAAAGAGAAGAGATGAAGTCTTTTAAGACTGATTTAAGCTTTTCTATCCTAAAAAGGAGATTGGTTTAAGCGGAGAAGACTCAACGCCTCCTCTCTTGAAGAAACAGAGAGGGTACAGTCAGAGACTGCCTTGATTTTTAATGCCAAAGGAATCTGGCAAAGGTTATTTATCAGGAAACCTATGTGGATTTAAGCTGCAGTCCACAGAAGCAATAAGACAAATGTTTTCTGATGCTTTTGATGATTTTATGATGGTTTATATGGTTTGATTCTTTATGGAGAACAGAAGAAGAAGGTTAAGGTTAAGAGAAAAGGGGAAGGGGGAGATCAAAGCTCAAGATGAACTTTGAAGAAGGATAAGTTGGAAAACCTGCTTACTATTCAATCAGATGACACCAAATGACCACGACGACGTAGGGATGTGATGGGACCTGTGTGATTGAGTAGTGAGGAGTGTTGATCCAAGTTTTATGTGCTTCTTCAGAGTTGGTTGATGAGTGATGATGAAAATTTTCATCCTGCCAGAGGAGAAGTGGTTAACCTTGTTGATTGAAATGCATATATTCAATATGGTTTGAACTTAGAAAATAATAGATGTTCAAAGTGTTATTACTCCTCAATTATACATCACAACTTATAGACAATAGTAGATGAAAATGATCAGGAAAATGAGGGGAATCTGGAGAGAACATTATTGAAGCCTTTTGGGCAATGGTGTTGTCTCTAAGGCTGACAAGAAGCGCTGATTGGCCCTTAACATCTAGTTTCTTACGGTTTGCCTTGGGAACCTTGAACCACGCCATGCATCCAAATGGATGTAGATACTTGAGATCAGGAGGGGGTAAGTTCAGAACCGAGTTCAGAGACTGAAAGCCTGCTGGTGTCCTACAGGGAATGGAATTGAGAGTAAAGAGAATATGGCGGAGCGCGTCCGCCCAGAAGATTTTGGGAAGTGTTGCATTGAGGAGAGCACATTGGACTAGATTGGAGATTGTCCGGTTCATCCTTTCTGCTACGCCATTCAATTCAGGAGAATGGGGCGGCCCCGGTTTGTGTGAGATACCCAACTCAGCAAGGTATTTGGAGAACTCGTTGGACACATATTCACCCCCATTTTTGGACTGGAGGGACAGGATAGTATGATGGCCATCCTTCTCAAAGGAGGCCTGAAAGAGCTTGAAACATGAAAAAACTTGATTTTTGGATTTCATTGGGAAAACGGAGACAAACTTCAAGAAATCCTTGATAAAAGAAACATAGTACTTGTACCTCTTGCGGGATACCTCCTCGTAGGAGCCGACATTGGAGTGGAAAATCTGGCCGGGTTTCACAACGCAATGATTGGAATGCAATTTGAAAGCTTTGCGGTGCATTTTTGACTGGACACAGACCGGACATTTCTGGACTTCAATTTAATTCATGACCGTCGGGCAAATGTTGAGGGTTGCAAGGAGTTTCTTCAGGGGCCGAAGCCTGCACCTACATGAGAGAGACGGTTGTGGTAGCCCAGAAGAGATGAGTCAACAGAGTCCAGAATGGAAGAAGAGGCAGAATGACCATGCACCTCTGCCAAAGGTAAGTAGAATAGGTTGCCTTTTCTATAAACTTGACCAAGAGGCTCCCCTCTGGGCAGCACGTTGTTTGCCTTGAAAATCTTGCACGAGGAGGAGTTGAACACCACAGTGAGGTCTTGATTGCATAGGCCATCCACTGAGAGCAGAGGTTTGTGCAAATTGGGGACAACCAGCGCAGGAACGTGTGTGACGGTGTTGAGAGGCAGGGCAACCGATCCCCTGTGAGTCGCTGACACCAGCAAATGATTGGCCAGGCAAACTGGCATGTGATCAGTGAGAGCAGAGGCGACATCGTCTCTGTACGGCGTCATGGTGATGGAGCAGCCCAAATCGATGTTTGCGTCCCGTTTTGCTGGTTGAGCCAACGGTGGTCCTCTACGCTAAACTGCCAGTTGGCGTTAGCGTAGCGGCGCCAGAGGTGGTGATTTTTTTGGTAGTGTTAGCGCGCAGCTAGCTATGCTACGCTTATTTTTAGAGGCACTAACAACACCCCCTATGTTGGGTAGTGTTAGCACGCCGCTATTGGCGCTACAGTGCGTTATGCTACGCTACAGCGCTTTTAGCAGCAAAAAAGGCCATTTTTGACGCTAAAAGCACTGGAGTGCAGCGTAGTGGGCGCACTTTTGTGCCATATGCGCGTAGCGTTGGCGCAGATCCATGGAATCCCGCTAACGCTATGCTAAAAGCTAAAAAAGATTTTCACCCTTTGTGCGTAGCGTTAGCGCAGATATCAAAATGTTGGGGCTTGATAGCGGCGCGCCCAAAGGGCGTGCGCACGCCCCCCCAAACGCCTAAAAAAAAAGGTGTGCGGGGGCTGCACGCCTTCCCAACCAGGCGTGCAAACCCCCGCATGCCGCACACCTACAAATGGCGTGAGGACGGCCGGCTCGGCGTGCGGCCCCGCCGGACAGGCGTGCTGGCCATGCACGCCTGTCTGGAGGGCGTGCAGGCCTTGCACGCCCTCCTGCACGCGGCTGGCACGCCTGTCCGGCCAGGCTCACTTAAGCCTCTCGAATCGAGAGGCTTACGTGAGCCTGGCCGGACAGGCGTGCCAGCCGTGCACGCCTGTCCGGAGGGCGTGCAAGGCCTGCACGCCCTCCAGACAGGCGTGCATGGCCAGCACGCCTGTCCGGCGGGGCCGCACGCCAATCCGGCCATCCTCACGCCATTTGTAGGCGTGCGGACGGCGTGCGGCATGCGGGGGAGGGCATGCGGGGGTTTGCACGCCTGTGTGGGAAGGCGTGCAGCCCCCGCACGCCTTTTTTTTAGGCGTTCGGGGGGGCGTGCGCACGCCCTTCGGGCGTGCCGCTATCAAGCCCCCAAAATGTCAGCCTGCTACTATGCAGAGACAAGCTTGACAATAGTAACAAAATATAACTTATTAACAAATAATAAAAAGGTAAATCTGAGTTCAGGAATGAATTCTACATAAAAATTAACCTAGGGTCACTCACCATAAAGTGACCCCTAAATAATAACTCCTTATATTATATATCCAATATAACAAGATAACTTAACAAATAGTAAATTAATTAAGACCTGTTACATCTCACTCTCAATACCTTTCACACTTGTAACAGGCCCCTATGACGAAAATACCCATGACCTCATGAGGATCTACTAGCTTCAAAGAAGTGCTGTATAAAAAAGGATCTTGAATTAAGATCCCCAGCTCCCACGGATCTTCTACTGATCTGGCCCAGGGAAAATCTACTAGATGATCAACCCTGTAGATCAAAGGATCACTAGAGATTCTCCTAGCACTTACCCAGCTCTCTAATTTCATCCCCAGAGGTCCCTCTTGAATATTTAAAGACCCTTGAATCCCCCATATTGGATTCTCCAGCTTTTACAACCCTTGGAATACTACCACTGCGCATTGTCCCTCAGCTTTATCCTGAAGACCAATCTTGTAAACCATTCCAGAATATTATTCGCCACTTTTCTCCGCCAGCATCATCACCAGAATCCTCTACAACCTCCCCTCTGGTCCTGCTGCTTAACCCTTGGAAGGAATTCTGCCAAGAATTGCTTGTAAGTGCAATTTTGGCCATTTCTCTTCCTTATTATCTATTTCCCTGGGCATAATCCTGTGAACCAGGCCCCAGAAGATCAGGTTAATCGTCAAAACCACCCTGTTAACACAGGTCCTGATAGAGGGCAACATAAAAACCCCTGTACCCACTTAGAGGCCCCTCTGGGACATATTTTGTCCCATTTTTATTATTTATATCCTTATTTCTATGTCCCAAAAGGACTCAAAATTATATAAAACAATCAAAAATAT
>PGCI01000509.1:0-37969 GCA_002873125.1 Puccinia coronata f. sp. avenae | reverse complement strand
TCCCTGGGGACGGCTTGACCCAAGTGCCCGAGGTGCGGAGGCGGCCGGTTGCCTAACGAGCTAGGCTGGCTGAATCGGCTCGGAGGCGGGGACACCGCTTTTTCCTGGGTATGGGCAGCAGTGGAAAAGTCGAATGTCGCTTCCTTCTGAGATGATGGCGCCAACCCCTGACCGTTAGATTGGCTGTTTGCCTTGTTCAGGTGTTGGGGTTTGGTTTCTTGGTGTTCCAATACTGCGAGTAGTCAAATGGCTTTGGGCCACTTGTCTTATGGTTGTCCGCGTTGTTATAACTGGAGGATGGATTGGCAGGAAAAGAAGTGGTATTCTGAGGACATTTTATATCAGCTTACTCCGGCATCTTGAAGTCAACAGATGTACATATACATTGACTCACTCTATTTTGAAATGCCTGAGGTGAATAGTCAAAGTGTGTCGACGATGGCTGATATGCAATGCCGGGGCAACGTTGGACTGAGTGGGGTGATATCCAAAGGACGGCGCAACGTTGGTGGGCCGGAGCACAGATTGGGCTGACTGATGCCCATA
Source organism: Puccinia coronata f. sp. avenae (assembly GCA_002873125.1). NCBI lineage: Eukaryota > Fungi > Basidiomycota > Pucciniomycetes > Pucciniales > Pucciniaceae > Puccinia > Puccinia coronata. Next base: position 37,423 of record PGCI01000509.1, on the reverse strand, counting down.
TGTTGATTGAAAATTGGACTGAAACGGTTGAGCGCTGGGATCAAATGACCAGGACGACTTCTGGGAGGCGCCCGGATTCATGCTAAACGGAGTTTGAGCATTGGGATGATTGCTGAGAGGCGCCTGAATTTGTAGTAAATGGAACTGGCGCGGTGGTGAAACGCCATTCGGATGGATCTTCGACCTTGTTCTGATTGTGATCGAGGCCCGCGGCAACAAAGTCTTGGTCTCCACCTCCACCTGCTAGAACATAACGCCTACGTTTCACACGCCCGTGAGACTTTGGGGCTGACCCGGTTGGGATATCCTGATCATATTGCTCGCCATCCGCAGGCCGCTGCAAGTACGACGTCATTGTAGGCCGGGAGTAGGAATTGTGGCCGTCCTGCCATCCCTCTTCGGTGTAGCCCATGATATCATGATCGGGCGAGGGAGGTCGCGGTGTTGCTGGTCGATAGCCGGAACGAGTGTGATAACGACGGTCGTCATCAGAAGATTCAATACAGACAACACGATTCCTCGAAGACCTTGCCCCCTGGAACAGCAATACGGAGCTCTTTTGAGTGTGGCAGAGACCATTTATTCAGGAGAAAGACAAATGGCTTACATGTCCATTCTTGTTGGCTAGTGCTGACTTGAGCGGACGCACAGATTTGGAGGGCGGCTTTGCATTCCGTGTCCGATTGCTTCTGTTGCTTGGGGAATGGTTCCTGGCGCGCTCCTTGCCCTTACAATTCTTAGCAGCTCGGTCGTCTGAATCGAACTCTGAATTGGACTCCGTCTCGGACTCGGAGTTGGAATTGTTCTCAGGGCTGTCAGACTGCGCCAAAAGAGAACTATTTTCTGAAGGGTCTGTGGGTGAATCTTCGTCTGCTTCGTCTTCAAGCGGTCTTTTGTGCCTCTTGAGATGCGATTTGGCAAATGTTACCTGCCGTTTTGGGGATTTCGGCGACTTAACTCTTTTTTTTTTTTAGGTACTTGAATTGGAGAGCGGGCTCGTGTTGTGGAGGGGGATGCCAAGGCTCTTGGTCGTCGTGGGGAAGGTGAGACAGACTTAGTCGAAGACTTGCGCTTTAAGGATCTTGATGGGGATCGCCCGCGCGTAGAAGTTGAGGCACGAGTTGAAGCTGAGGCACGAGAAGTTGAGGCTTGAGGAGGTGAGGGAGAGAGGGACGCCGGAGCATGGTGTTTCGTGGGTTTGTCCCTGCGAGAATGGTGCTTCGATTTTGTTGCTACGGGTTTTGAAGGAGTTTTTGCGGGAGTCTTTGCTTTAGATCGAGCGTTTCTGGCAGGGGATCGAGGGGCTCTCGCAGGGGATTGATCCGTTCTGGCTCGCGCGGGGGATCGAGCGGTTCTGGATGCTGGAGATCTAGCTCTAGCAGCAGTTTTGGCCGAGGTTTTGGCAGTTCTGGCTGGGGATCTAGCCGGTCTGGCTGGGGATCGGGCAACTCTTGCTGCTGATTGAGGAGTTCCTGCTGGCGTTCGCGGTGATCGATTAGTAGTTCTGCCCGGGGATTGAGCCCCTCTGTCCGGTGAGGGAGAGGGCGTGACAATGATTCTGGAACTGCGCTTTGGCTTGTCGATGAGCGTCAAGTCTTCATCTTCAGCAGAGGAAAGGGAAGAAAGGGAAGAGCTAGTGTCCTCTGACGATGATGGAGGGAGCTGTCGTTGTCCTGCAGAGGGGCATAAGCATAAGCGTGCGGGACCATCAAATACGACAACCAGTATGATGACACTTACTGAGTATCTCCAGATGATCTGCGGCAACGTGACGTAGATCGCCAACCAATATTTTTGTGGGTACTTCGGCATGGGGATCGACTTGGTAAATAAAAGTAAGGAGCTCAGTTTTATGATTTGATGGACAAAAAGGTTTAAAGTCAGTCGATGCCACTACAGCGGGATGGCGTTTCTTCGCTGTGGGCATGGTAAAAATCAAGCTGGCTATTGTGAGCTTGAGCTGGGCTGCGGGACAAGGACTAGCAGCCGGGGAGGGGTGACGACTAAAGGAGGAGGAGGAGGAGGGGAACTGGACTCACAGCTCTTGATGATAAAGCTGGAGTAGGGACCATTGCGGTGGAGAGCCCTCGCGGTGGTCAACCAGAGTGGTGGTGAACCGCCGGCCATTCAGCTGTTGATTTGCGGATACGGAATTCGCCCCGTGCCCTAAAGTCTTTGACATGACGTGGCTCCTTTCATCGACCTAATTTCTTCTTGCCTCTCTTTCCCGGCGAGTCTGTTTCCCGGCGAGTCGAGTCCTTTCTGGTTGATCTTCTAATGATGAAGCTGACTTCGATACGGAATTTGGGAGTAGAGGGCTGATTAGCTGCAGAATAGATATACAGTTACAGTATGCCCGATCAATGTCCTTCAATACATATATGTATGAGGTCAGAGCGACAACTCATTGCTTGTACATATGCAGTTAGAAGGCTCGAGCTCTGTCTGCCCCACCACTGGCCTGCCCGATCATGCCGTCACCGATCATGCCGTCATACCACCGAGCAAGAACTTTATTCTTTGGTTAATCCTACTTCCCTCGTACTCCCCAGAACATTGTGTAAGTACTTTCTGGTCCTTTATCTTTTCCTTTATCACGATCGATGATGCCAAGTGCCGGGCTAACTTGCATCCCAAATTCCACGGCCACCTTGCCGTTCTCTTCTCTCAGACCTCGATCAACCAGTTCCACCACCTCCCCGTCAACGTCCAACTGTCAATCCTTCAATGGTAGCACCACTCAAGAAAGGCGATCATAACAAAAAAAAGAAGAACGATGACTCACCCGAATGGCTCCTTCGGGGCACCCCTCTTTCAAACTGTTGGACTCGTGGCTCTCTCAGGTGCTTGAGGGGGGGGGAGCTCTTATACTTGGTTTGCCGCTTCCACATCGCCTCTTTCACGCTGCGTCGCCTCCTTCCCTCTCTTTCATCTCCCATCTGAGCCCAGCTTGACGCTGCTAATATCTTACTCTGTCTAATTTACGCTGCCTGTCTATTGCTCATCTATATCATACTCTTCACTTCGATCCCTACCTTTCCCAGCCTTTTCTATCTATATTTTAAGCTACCTCGATCTTTGCGACCTATCTATTGCGTGTGTCATTTATTGGTAGTATGAAGCGCGGTGGGAATGATCCAAATCCGCTGTGGAAGGGTAGGTCTATATTATTATGACCCCAATTACGCAACACTGACCTCGTCGCACTATGTGTCTCAGATCCCAATCATCTCACGAACCCGCAGCTGCGAAGTCATCTGACGGCGTTTGCAGTCCGATTTGATCAAGTCGAATGCCGCACACAGCTATTTCGGCGCTATGTCCGCCTGGCGCGGATCGAGTCGCCCGAGTCTGTGGAATGTTGGACCGGGCAGGACTCGTTAAATGGACCACTGCCACGTGAGTGAATATACGCGGTTCCACATTATGATTGAAATGTTTTTCTGACATCACAATCCTTCCAGCCGCGATGTGCTTCTAGTCCCCCAGATCAAAATCTTCCTCGCCCTCAATGCAGTCGATTACCCAGCGCAGGCACGTCGCGGCCACTTGATCCAGCTGTACCAATCTCTCCGTCCCGCCTCTCCAGCCCCAAGGGTCACGGTCAGAGTCGTCATTCCACCTCATCCAGAGCACAAGAAGCGGAAGGTCAACTCTAAAGCTACATCCAACACCCACGCCCCTAAACCACTGCCCAAGTCAAATGCTGCGCGGATAAAACCACTCCCCATGTCGAATGCTCCGCGGGGTGAGCAACTGCCAAAATCAAATGCTCCCCGGGACATAATTCCCAGTCATGCTGGAAAGAGCAAGCGTACCACGAAGTCTGCTAACCGAAAGGAGAACTTCTTTTCGCCATATGAGCGACTGGCACCTCAAGTTTCTGGGGAAGAAGCAAGGAACCCCGAATCCTCCACCGCCCGCCTAGCAAGACACTCTGCCCAACGCACTCAATCTCGTTCATCTGTATCATCCGCGGGGCGCTCCGTATCTCGTGCATCACGGTCGTCTGATGGGGACTCACTCCGGCGATCTTCTCGGCTGAGCGCAGTTCGGGAAGCGCGCTCCCTATCCCAAGCATCACAATCATCCGAGGTACCTATGGCATCACAATCATCCAAGGTACCTTCGACCGTTGAGGACGACTCAGATGACGATACTGAATCAGACAATGATACTGACATGTCAACTCGGGATGAGCAAGAAGCAAGATCTTTTCCCAAGGCCTCTACCTCCCGCCAAGCAACAGATTCTGAGCAACGCGCCCCTCCTTCCTCATCTTCTTCACCCGCGTGGCGCTCCTTAACTGACGACACAACACAGTCATCTGATGGGGATTCTCTCCGGCGATCTTCCCGTGTCAGGGCAGCTCGTGAAGCGCGCTCTCTATCCCAATCATCCGAGGCACCTATCAATATCAATCGTCACTCAGCCGTGGATTCTGACTTGTCCACTCGGGATGAGCAAGAAGCAAGATTCATTGCTGAGGCTTCTACCTCCCGCCAAGCCCAATTGTTTGCTCGAGGAACCCCCTGTCCCTCATCTGAATCTTCCGCGGGGCACGCTCGCACCTCACAGCCGTCTCATGGGGAGTCTCTCCGGCGATTATGCCAGCTTGCAGGTCAAGAAGAAACATCAAGATCATCCCGCAAGGCCCCTGCCATTGAGGCCCACTCGGACGACAATACTAACATGGCAACTCGTCCTGTTCCGGGGGGGCATCACGAGCCGACAGATCGTTCGTCTTCAGTCGGCCCCAAGGAAGAGTCTGACGCCGAATCTGATTGGCGTGTGAGCCGGGTGGCTCCTAGACGCTCAGTCTCCCCAACCGAATCCCCGACAGATCGTTTGTCTTCAGTCGTCCCCAAGGAAGAGTCTCACTCTGAGTCTGATTGGGGTGTGAGCCGGGTGGCTCCTACACGCTCAGTCTCCCCAACCCAATCCAGTTCGTCAAACCTCACGGCCATCCCAAGCCAACCCGCAGCTGCAAGATCCCACGATGGCGAGCCCATTCCAGAATCTCAAGAAGACCGTGCTGAGTGTTCCGTTGATGCTCGTTCCCAAGAGTCACGCGAGTCTCTCAGCCAACTCGAGTCGCCCATCCGCGCCCCCTCTTCCGGTGAATTCGGTGAAGAGGCAGGCCAATCGCCTGGTGACGCCTTTCCCCCGCGAGAATCATCTGTCTCTGATTCAGATGAATCATCCCCAGCTGCGCCAGAACGAAGAAGCAGCGATGAGCCTCCAGCCCAGTCAGATGCTGAATCTGATTGGGGTGTGAGCCAGGTGGCTCCTAGACGCTCGGTCTCCCCAACCCAATCTAGTTCGTCAAACCTCACGGCTGTCCCAAGCCAACCCGCAGCTGCAAGATCCCACAACGCCAAGCCCATTCGAGAATCTCAAGAAGACCGTGCTGAGTGTTCCGTTGATGCTCGTTCCCAAGAGTCACGCGAGTCTCTCAGCCAACTCGAGTCGCCCATCCGCGCCCCCTCTTCCGGCGAAGTCGGTGAAGAGGCAGGCCAATCGCCTGGTGACGCCTTTCCCCCGCGAGAATCATCTGTCTCTGATTCAGACGAGTCATCCCCAGCTGCGCCAGAGCAAAGAAGCAGCGATGAGCCTCCAGCCCAGTCAGCAACCACCGGCCTCAAGTCTAACCGCCCAGTTTAGTGCCGGAAGACGTGCCAAAACGCAGTTCAGAAACGTCCGACAGTTCTTCTGTGTCAGCCGACAAACCATCGGGAAAGCAGTCCCGCCGCGCCCCTCGATCCATTGCAGAACCCTCTCAGCACTCAACTCAAGATGCACCTCAGCGCCGGACGATCAGCAAGCGCAAGCCTGTAGCCTCAGAGTGGCCAGGTGAGTTCTATTTGCTGTATCGCAACTTTTTTTATTTACATTGTGATACTAACTTGACTGTTGTTTGCAGACGCTTCAGAGCTCACTCGACCGCAGATCGAGCAATATCTCGCTGCGCACAATGTTCCTTTCAGTCCCTCCACTCGACACGCACGGGTGATTGGAAGCTATAATACCCTCCGGTCCAGCCTCCCAGACCTTGGCAAACAGCGCCCTTCCAAACGTCCCAGAGTTCCCCGGGCCACATCTTCCGGCCGCTCTGTCAGAACTAGACGCAAGCGAAATCCCACCAGGGACCAGAGAAGTAGTAACGCGGGGTTTGTTTACAAGAGGCCGGCTTCCTATCGCAGTTCCTCGGACTCTTTTGTTGCATCATCCGAGTATCAGCCATCCGATGCTGAGACGATTCGTACAGCTACATCCTCCCGAACATCCATGAGCACCCGCTCAACCACTAGGAACACTTCGAGAGATTTTCCCACTGAAAATGCCCGAGGGAAGCGAGCCAAGAAGGACAGCAGACCATCTCAGAGCGTCAAGAAGGCTGGCAAACGCAAAGCTCAACCGCCAAAGGAAAGTCGCTCCAGATGGACCCGTGCCAATCGCAATCACAATACGGACGATATCAACTTTGTTCCCGTTTTGCCTCAGACTAAGAACAAGCGGAAGAACGTTCCATCTTCCAGCTCCGTTCGTGCCAAACAAACTTGCCCTGGGTCCGACAACGACGAAGTGTTGCCTGCCCATCGTGAAGCCTCCACCACTCGTCGCCGTAAACAAACGAGGGCCCGATCTAATAGTTATGCCCCATCTACTTCAATTCACGTCAATGGTAGGGTCAGTCCTGATGATATACAGCAGGCAACCGACGGCCTGTCCCAGCACTCCAGACGGCGCCCCAGTGCTGAGCCCTCAAGTCCAGTCCGATCCCGACCGACTTGCTCACTGTCACAACCCAGCCCCCCTAACCCTTCCACCTCTTGTGTCCCATCCACCTCTCGTGCCCCCTTCACCTCTTGTGTCCCATCCACCTCTCGTGTCCCTTCCACCACTCGTATCCCTTCCACCTCTCGTGTCCCGTCCACCTCTTATGTCCCGTCCACCTCTCGTGTCCCGTCCACCTCTCGTGTCCCGTCCCCCTCTCATGTCCCGTCCACCTCTCGTGTCCCGTCCACCTCTCGCGTCCCGTCCACCTCTTGTGCCCTTTCCACCTCACATGGCCAATGCCCAAATCATGGGGCTCCTACGCTTTCAAGGACGCTGGCTTCTTCCTCTCATGACCACGGGCTCCCCCAACCTGACCGTACCCAGATGGCAGAACCCTCCTCGCGTGCAGCGCCCGCAAGAAAAAGACATAAGCCTCATCATTCCTCCCCAAGTCCTGAACGTGCGAAACGACGATTGCGCTCTAGCCCCCGCCTGATCCCAACCTCTGCCCAATCTCGCCGCCGAAAACAAAGACCACAAAGAGTTCGCCACAAGAGCTACCGGGGCCCCTCTATCCACGACGATGTCATACCCAGCCCTCCAACCTCAGCAAATAGGGTTGAGCCCTGGAGGAGTTCTTTACCTCCGGATTGGTCAACCCCACCTGACTCGCCACCTGCGCCCGCCCATGCACGGTCTTCAAAAGCACCGGGAGCAGGGTCTTCATGCGTCAATAACCAGTTGTTGGCAGAGTTTGCCCAGGCAACAGGTCGCCTTGCTAATTGTATCGACAACCTCACTTTGGCATCGCTTCAGCCATTACTAGCAGAGCTCAGACTTCTAAGGCGGGCCCCTCCGGACCTCGAGACCTCTCCCTTTTGGTAAGCCTTAATACAATCATACAAATACCAAGAATGACTACTTACACCGTTAATTTCTTAGGCCCGAGTCCGCCAACATGTCATGACCCTTTTTGGCAAAACAATGGATTCTAAAGTGTTCCCACCCCCAGCTACTGAACGTGAGAAGGCCAAGTGGAAGAGCAATTCGGAGAACGACTACTTAGATGTCGACTACTTAGATGACGATGGCGAGGCCATGTGCAGCCCCTCTAGCGTATCGTCGGGTGATAGTGATAACCCCGCATTTCCATACGGTGACGGTCCCGGTCACAGGGACGCATCTGCCGCCACACTCAAGATCATGTGGCGCTCTATGCAACGATGCGGCGTAGTATCATTCCGTCCCGACTTCTCGCGGGCGGCCAGCATACTGACAACGCCTTCCTATGGGACCTTGCGCATAGCATATTCATCAAGTTGGTCAAAGCCCAGGAATACCCAGAGATTGATCTCGAGACATGTTCGTCAACGAAAATCCGCCACGCGATCTTTAATCATGCGAAGCAACTAAAGCAAAAGTGAGTTAATTCCTGAAACATTGCTTTGAAGTATGTAGGGCTTACTTCTCTAACCTACCTTTCAGCCACCGTGAGGCAGGCTATAGCTCCCAACACCACGATGAGTATCTTACGAGAAAACGTCGTCAAATGCGTACCGTCCGGGTAAGCTATCAACATCATGGTAAATCTGCCATGGGGTTTTCTAACTTGGTGTTTTCGCATATCCCAGCTGCGCGATTCCCGGATTAAGTTTGCTACTTCCCAAGCAATGTTCATCCCGCTCATTCCTGTGATTACTGATTGCACCAGCAACGCCGAAACTGAAGCTGGGGATGACGATGATGACAATGACGCGGATGATCAGACCAACAAGCGTGTCATAGTGTCCAGCCTACCATGGCGTCATCCTCGAATCGGAAGGGCCTTTCAATTGATAGACCGGCTCATTGAACTCCAGAGGGAATCGGGCTGTAATGACTACGGCCGGGCGCCAGGGCCCCGATTGCGGCCTCGCGATCCCAAGATCAGTAATTGGCCCTGCCCGCAAGGGCACTCATCCAAAGTCTACTGCAAGAAGTGGCTCAAAATAAGGAAGTTGCCTGAGGTGAACAAGATAAACATCCAGCCGGGTCTATCATACAAGAATATCATCAAGGAATTAGAAAGGATGGTGTGATCGCTCTCCTGCTTGACTTTCTCTTTCAACACACACCCTCCCTCAAGCTCTTCTTCATATTGTACATACTGGCCTGTACTTATCTTATGTTTCCACTCGCCACCTTCCATTTATTTTCCATGTAAATATTATCCCTTTCCTTTCTACTGTTTCCAGTCGCCTCCCTCCATCCATTTTTCATGTGAATATTATAGCTCTCCTTTTACTATCTCCTCTTGCCTCCTTCCATTTACTTTCCATGTCAATATTTCTTGCCTCCTTCCATTTCCTTTTCATGTAAATATTTGTGCTCACAACATGTGCCCATGAACTATACACGTTCCTGCCTGGCACAGTTTTTGTCTTTGTCCCCCGTAGAAAAGAACTGACAAGCTGGTATCCTGGCTTCAATGCGCCATAGAATGACCGCTGTAAGCTTGTGCGCATGAGCTATACACGTTCCCGCCTGGCACACTTTCGTTCCCGCCTCGCACACTTTATGTCTTAACATGTGCCCATGAACTACACACGTTCCAACTGGCCCAGTTTTTGTGTTTGTCCGACGCAGAAAAGAACTAACAAGCTGGCATCCTGGCTTCAATGCGCCAAAGAATGACCGCTGTAAGCTTGTTATGTGAGAAAGTCCCAAAGTCTAGCCACGCTGGTGGCAAGAGCTTCATAGATCCACCAGAATGAGTGCTCACCGCCAGTCCAACTGGCCTCTACCCGCCAGTGACATTGTATCACCAGAAGATGTTGTCAAACGGTAAAAATAAATACATGCAATTCAACTCAAACGAGTGATTAATAGGAGCAGTCAAAAACAAAGTAATATGGGAAAATATGTTTCAGGACTAGCGCGGGCGGTAAGAATAAACAAGATCTATGATATCCACTTTTCTCAGACAGTCAACGGCCAGGTGGCGTAGCCAAAAGTAATCTTGGGGGGTACCCTGTTCTAAAGCCTCATTGGCAAACTCGTCTAACGTAATCAACAAGAAAGCTTCAGGCGTGATGATATCAGTAATATAATTGGTCTGCTGATCCGTGGAAAGATTCAGAAACCGGGTGTCGAGTCTCCCAATCAATGGTTGAGGCTAAATAAAAACAAGGAAGACCAGTGAGTGAAATGACTTTGCAAAAAAAAAAAGAATAAACTTACACAATTCAAAATATATCGGTTCTTCAAAAAGTTAGCTACTTCGTGGACGACCCCTTCTGTATAGTGTCCATAAATGGCACCTGCGGGGATCTCGACTCGTGTTCGACGGCCACCATTTAGGTATCTATCACTTCGCTGTTTGACATCCTCGGGGTAAGCGTTACCAACCAAAATCGAGTCCAGCGATCCAAGAACATTTTGGATTTTTGGCAATACAATCTCAAAAGGGACCGGGGTCGTGTGGATCTCACCGATCTAATTTGCTCATGAAATGTCCAAAAAACATTGAGCTCACGAAAACATGTTGAAGCGCTGAAGAACGTGAGATTCCCACAGACCTTAACAGAGTAAAACTCCTGGTCGGTGGTAGTATAAAAAGAAGAACGAGGAACCTTGGCACTGGTTCCGTCGCAGAACCGGACCGAGTAGAGCGTCTCGAAATGAGTAGTGTGACCTAAACGGCGCCTTGGCACCTCGACTCCGGAGTCATTCAGCAGAGCTGCAGGCCAGAAGATTTGACTTCTTCGCGTTGATTTGCACAAGATAGGTGCGCCTGGGATGAGATCGTCACTGAGTGTGTCTGAGATTGGACTAGGAGAAAGGATGGTTTTTTCGTCACTGATGTCTGAGATTGGACTAGAAGAAAAGATGGTATTTGTCGGGCTAACAGCTATGATCTGGGAAGAGGCAGACATGGTATCACGGATTCCACTTGAACCCAGATGACCGGAGGGATGGATCCAATCACTTTATACTCGTCACCAGTTGACGAGTATAAAGGGACTTGTGGACGTTGTACTGTCCGATGGCTATGAGGCATTTATTTGCCAAGTAGGAATCATCTGGAAAGTGTTCTCCGCTTGTCTTCATGGTGGAGAGGGCTCTAAGAAGGCCATTCTGTTGCGGAGCACTTGGGCTGTTTTCGTTTACCGTCCCCGCGGAGACATCTTTTCATCTAGTCTGTGTGCAATGCCAAAAGGCACCACTTACCAATGCTACCCTTCTACCCTTCCCTTGTCTACTTGAACCTACTCGCCCGGAATAACCACTGGCTTCCAAACTTCCGATCATATCTTCAACTTCCGATCATATCTTCAACTTCCGATCAGATCTTCATACTTATATTACATAATTATATATCTCCACTATCTCCATATTTCCACTATCTCCTCCGAGCTCCTCCGCCGTTCTACAACCTTATCCCTTGATCCTCCATGCTATATAGCCAGCGCTCGACTATCACTCTCGCTTCAGTACCACTTCCATCTCACTTCTTGCTCTTGATCCCTATTCCGTGATTTCTCACCATTCACCCCTCCCTTGCCGGATATCGTTTTCTCCTCGTCGTATGTCATGCCGGTTGTTTGCTGCTGCAAAAGCTTCCAATGCGGTGGGAAACGGTTCCGGGACAAGAACCACGAATGGGCAGTCGGCGCCCTAGTTTCTTCAAACACTAGGAACCGTCATGTTGCGACGGACAATCAGATTCAAGCACGTTTTGGAGAAGCGCAAGGTACGTCTTTCACTCCCTCTGCTTTCGTAGCGGGAATGCTTATTGTGAACCCCCGCAATACAGTTTCTGACACTGAAGATGATGGGGACGACGACGACAGCCCAGAGCCCTCCTACTATGAGACAGAAGATATTCCCAAATCAAGTAATAATCTTCCCGACATCAATTTGCAACGGATCACCCTCTCCTCCCGAAACCCCGGCCCCGCGGCAAGAGACAGTTCAAACACCTACGATTGTGGTGAGCCCCTCTTTGCGTATATCCGCTGATGATTGATTCTAACGCTTCTTCATAGCTCCGTATAACACCTTCACCCTCAAGCATGCGGACCCGTCAGTTCTGCACCTCTCACTTTTGGCCGCAACCCTATGCGTATTCGATCACTCTTCGTTTGCCACCTCGTCTTGGTTGTTGAAATCTGGAAAAGATACTCTCGGCCTCGCCGCTGCGAGTGGACTTGGCGAGCCTCGCAACAAGGACAAGCGCCTCAATTTTCGGCAAGAGAAGACACTTCAAGGCCTTCCTTCGGATATCCGGACTGTTCTCAGTTGGCTGAAGATTGACCCAGCTCTAGTCACAGTCGTTTGCTGCCCGTCTTGTTTTGCAATGTACCCCAAGCCCAACCCCCCTAAAAAGAATGCCCCCGGTACCCGCCCCAGACACTGCCCAAAAAAACGCTCCAAACATACCGGCTCCTCCCTCAGGCCCGACGCGCTGCATTAACACGGTGTTTCCTAAAGAAGACGGAGCAAATGCCGAAGATTTGAAGCAGAGCCCGAGCGAATGTGGAGCCGAGTTGTACTATCTTAGTCGGAAAAACAATTACCGCCCATTCAAGACATACGCATACCAGAATCTTTATGACTGGCTTGCCCGGTTGTTCTCTCGCCCAGGCATCGAAGACGGCTTGGAAAAGGTCGCCAATCTTGCTAATGTACCCTTCGATCCCGCCTACAAAGCTACTGACATCCACCATTCGAGTTTGTGGAAGCGGTTCCTTGGCCCGGACGGAACTCAATATACCAAAAAATCTGAGAATCTCACCTTCGGTATCTTCGTCGATGGCATCAACCCCTATGGGAACAAACAAGCAGGAAAACATGCTAGCATCACATTTATAGTGATGGTATGCTATTCCCTTCCTTTAGAATTACGCTACCAACCACAGAACATATTTGTCGTAGGTATCGCGCCTGGACCCAAGGAACCGTTGTTGGAACAAATTAACTGGATCCTTCGGCCGATCGTTGAGCAGCTCAAAGTTTTATGGGACACCGGACTGGCCCTCTCCCAAACCTATCTTTACCCCAGAGGCCGCCGTGTCCATGCCGCCATCCTTCCTTTCTTTGCAGATTTACCGGCTCTCCGCCGAGCTCTCGGTTTTTCAGGTCCCACGGCGACTCAAATGTGCTCTTTTTGCCTGTTGACGAAGTCGGAGATTACCAATCTCAAGCCTGAAACCTGGCCTCGCCGAAACCTGGAGGATCACAAGTCTTGGGCCATTCAATCCCGAGACGCCCCTAACCTCAAGACTCGATTGGAAATTCTGAAGAACCACGGTCTCCGATACTCTGTCATGCTAGAGCTACCCTACTGGAACATTGTAGACTACCACGTCGTCGACTCAATGCACAATCTTCTATTAGGCCTATGTAAATGGCACTGCCAGCGCTTCTGGTGTATGTCTGACACCGCCGATGAACCCGAACCCCAGCGAATCCCTCAATATGAGGTAAATGGAATGAATGCTGATGCGAGGAATCCTGCACTTGCCGCACTTCGACCTGAAAGTCCCAGCGACAGCGAGGATGGATCCGACATCCCTTTCAATCGAATGGAGTTCCGTTCCAACGAGTCTAGCGACAACTCGTTCTCACCTTTTCTCACGGATGATGGATGGGGCACCGGACCCTGGGTTCGTCCGAGTGAAGGTAAAATTATATTTGATAAGGATGCGCTCGCGTTTATCAACCGCCTGCTGCCGCGCATCCGCATCCCGACGTGGATCCAGCGAGCGCTCCCCATCCTAGGCAAGGCTTCTTTTGGAAGCCTCAAAGCTGACGAATGGCGCAACTTGTTCACTGTCCAGCTACCCCTGATCCTTCCTGTTTACTGGGCAACCGGCGGACCTGTTGCGCGCTCTCTCTTCCGTAACTTCGCACATCTCGTCTCGATGGTCAAGCTAGCCCTGAAGCGCTCAATCAACCTGGAAACAGTCGAAATGTACCGGAAACATACATTAAAATATTTACAAAGCTGTTGTCTTCTCTTTCCCGATGTCAATCTCGCTCCAAATCACCATATGTCAATCCATCTCGCTGAGGGCATGGAAAATATGGGCCCGTCAAGAAGTTGGTGGTCTTTCTCGATGGAACGGCTCATGGGGACAATCCTGAAGGCAGCTCATAATAACCGACTAAGTTTGTCCTTCCTTCATTTTTGCTTCCTGTTACCATTGAGTGATCGGCTGCTGACCCTCCCTTTGCGGCCCAACAGGCGAGCTCGAGATAACATTTCTCACTAACTTTTGCCGCCTCGGCAACTTGCAGGCGGTACTATCTGCGCCTGAAAGATTTCCGGCCGATCTCCAGCCTTACCTCCGCCAGTTGAAATCACTCTTCGAAGAGAGCCTTCGTGAAGACGAAATTATCCCCAAGAGCCGCCAAGGCTTTCTCGACTCGTCGGCGCTAAAGGTTCTCATCAGGCGGCTCAATGAACTTTTCCCATGCCCGACGGGCGCCACGTGGATTACCTCCGACGCATGGGACAAGAAACGAGAGGCTGAATCGGCAAAGTTCCTCTCCGTGACATCCAGAATCGAAAACCTTTCCACTTGCGAGATAAACAAGGTCAACTTCTCAACCTATCGAGAGAATCCGAGCAACAGCGTCATTGCTCTCCGAGCCAATTGTGCACCCCAGTACGGTATCATCGAGCAGATCTTTTGGCACACCCGCATATTAGGGAATGGAACTAGCGCAGCCGATACATGGCTGGCCGTGCAACCTCTCCTACCATGCAACTTTCCAAACCCATTCGCAGGGCAGCCTGATTTCGAATTGAATGTTGAGCTTAGGACCTTTCAGACCAACACTGACACCCTATATGTCAATCACACCACGGAGGTGCTTGCTCATTGTGCTTTTATTAAATATAAACCCTCAGAAATACTACCAAGCATCAAGAAGGAGTGTATTGCTGTGGTATCACTTGAGCGTTGATTGTTTTCACTCTTATGTTGAAGTGTGAAATTAAGAATTATTTTTTATTAATCTTCATTGGGAGCAAAGAGCTGATAAAAAGGGATACAAGTGCTAACAAGGGAAAGATCTGAAAAAAAAGAGCTGAAAAAGGAGAACATCTGGAAAGGGAAAGAGATGACAAGAGCATGGGATGAGATGAAAAGAAAATAGGATGCCAAGGTAAGGAGCTGGGGATGTGAAGGAGTCCAAAGACCACATAAACCAGTGTCTGATCTGGCTCAATCAATTGATGTCTTGGCCAGCCATTAGTCCACATGCTGAGCAGAGTGAGCAAAAAAAAAGAAGAAAAAATGAGCAAAAAGAATAAGAAAAAAAACTTACCTCACAGCTGCCCTTTGTGGATGTGGGGGAATTGGTCCTTTGTGACTGCTGAGCTGGCTGAGCAAAAAAAAACTTTCCTGGGCTGAGCAAAAAAAAAAAACTTACCTCCCAGCTACCCTTGGGTGTGGGATGTGGTCCTGTGAACTGCTGAGTGAGCTGGCTGAGCTGGCTGAGCAAAAAAAAAAAAAACTACTGTTACCCCCAAGTTCCCCCTAGGGGGGAATTTGTTTTTGTATCCAGTGCTCCAATTCACACTCATTCCAGCCATCCCACCTATCATCTGCTCATCCTTCGTCTGCCAGCTTAGCCTCTTCTTTTGCTCCACCGCCGCACTCCCAGCAACATTCCCAATCCCCTCTCAATTCGCAGCCTCTTCCCCTCATCAATCAATCTGTTGTCTCTGGGACGGCTGCGCCACCTCAAGCTACCAACCGGACCCAATTACCTCCCCCAATAGATCTGCAGCGAGATCAATCTTCTTCCATCCCACCGCCTGGCTCGCAGGCAAATGAACAGCCTCCTTTCCTCTCCAACCAGAACCACCACAAACTCCATTCAACAGCCCAGCCATCCCGCTTGCCAGCCCATCAAATCAGTCAGACCGGTCACTCTGACAAAGTTTTTCTGCAAGGAAAAATGAGTTGCACTGACCCAGGCAAGGACAAGGTTGAGCAGGCGCTTTCCGAAGAAGAAATGAGGAAATTCTGTAATATGACCTTAGCCAAACTCCGCACAATTGCCGTCAACTCAGCGAAGCACCTTTGGATGACTGAGGACATGAAAGAAGAACTCGATGAGCTCTACTATGAATTCCAGCGCGATCTCAACAAGCTCGCAATCAAGAACCGCACCGGCCCTCACCTCTATTGGGCACACATCGGCCATGCTAGAAAGGCCAGGGCAGGCGGTGGAACTTCATGGAACAACTTCTTGCACTCCGATCCCGAGGTGAAGAAACTGTTTGCTGATTGTAAGTCTGCATTATTGCTTTGCTTATCGTAAAATCACTCATTGATGTGTGTCTGCTGTATAGATGGAAAAGATGAGGGTGGTGATAGGGTATCCGAACTGTGGGCCGAGAAGCCAGGAACCTCAAAGGTCCTATATTGCGATGTGAACTTCTGCACTGGTTTGTCGGAATCCAACGCCGAACGAATAGATATTGCTCAGGTCGAGAGCCATGCTCCCACAAATGCAACTCGAGTTCCCCGAGTGAGCTCCTGCGCGTCAGCGGCCAAGGTACCACAGAAGCAAACGTTGACAGCAATGACTGACTGGGCACTCAAGACCGAAGCGGATGTAAGCATAAATTCCCACCCGTGGATCAGTGTTGTTGACTTGGATAAGCTCTGATTTTTCTTTTTGGTTTCACAGCTCAAATCGTTTGCTTTTTTCCACCAAGTCGAAGGTTTCTTTGTGCTTGCTTCTCGCCATCCCAAGAGCACAATTTTCAAGAAAGGCGGCTCGCCCCTTGGTAAAGACTTCCTGGAGATGATAGCAGAGAAGGACGACGCCGCGGGTCACTTTCACACGTGGGTGGCCGGGAAAACGATTCAAATATTAAACGGAGTACGAGTCAATACCGCCAACCGTAGGGAAAAAGCAATTGCTGCTAAATTGCCACCTGGGGAATCTGGAGATGTCGCCAAAGATGTGAACTTAGGTACGTGCAGTACAGAGCTCAACATATATGCTCTTGACCTACAAACTGCTCATATCATTCAACTCATCATTTGTCTGCTTTAGGTTCTGTTTCCAAAAATGTACACGCCATCCGCGTGGAACTCCGTGATTTGATAAGTAAGATACCCAGTCATACACATTAGTACCGTTTTCTGAGGCTGACCATTTGATTAAATTTAGATGTGGCTAGTGGCAATCAATATAGAGGTGCCTGGCCAGGCACAAATTGCCGAGCGAAGTTGAGAAAGCTCAAGCTGAAGCTGCGTGTCGCAAAAAACGACTGGAAAGTCGACGCACGCGACATAACACAGCCTCTTGAGAGGTTGCACGAAGGACCAGCTATTGGTGTCCGTGCGTGTTTACATACGAAAAAGATCACTCTCACCGTGCGCAAGGACGACGATTCCTCCACAGAAGAAGAAGAAGAGGAGGAGGAGGAAGAGAAATCTGGCGAATCAGAAGAGGACGAGGACAACTGCTCTGTGGATTCCGAGTCCAACAATGATGATACCAGCAATTCAAGAAACGCCTCACCTTCTAAAAAACGTGCACGCCAAAATTGCAACGCAAACAAGAAGTCTGGGTCTTCTAAGGCAGCTGCAAAGAAGAAGAAGTCCAAGTTGAGCTCATTGAAGAAGCGGGCTTACCTTAACCGAGTCCGTAAGAATAACGAACGTGCCAGCAACGCCAATAACGGCAACAGTAACACCACCCATGCCGATAATGGCACTATCACACCCAATGGCCGTAACCTTCCTCCATCAGGTACTACGGATGGTGGAAACTCAAGCATGGCAGGCGAAGACCGTCCTGCTCCAAACCAGGAAACGGCCGTTCCATCCATTGACCCTCTCCTGAACACCATCACTTAGCCAAGTTGCTCTTGTTATCCCTGGTTATCCATTCTTATCCCTCATGGCTTGTGATCTCTGATTGATCGCTTTGTATTCCTAATTTCTTGTTATCCCTGATTGGTTGTTCTCCCTGATTTTTGTATCTCCTCGTTGTCTCCAATGGTTTGTTAGTTTGTTATGCAATTACAACAATGCAATCGATGGATGCAACTGAATCTTCAAATGCTAGTTACATACAATACACAATTGAGTTAGATACAACAAATTGAGAACACAACAAGCGATTGAGTGGATGGGGAGACATGAAGCGAGAAACAAAGTGTGCGATTGAGTGGATGGAGGAGACGTGAAGCGAGGGAAGGATTGAGATCGAGAGGTATAACGAGTGGTGTGCACACACCCTTACAGCAAGTCTTGTTGTGACGACTTGTATAAGGGTGTCTTATAAGCCCCGAGGTGTTATGTAAGGGTCTTATACCTTTGGGTCGACCCGAGTTGTGTTGGCCGAGTTCTGAGGCGCGGGGGAAGTGGCAAATTTGACAAATTTGCCGAATTCCAAATCCCCCGCTATACACGCTTGAAGCGTGCCTCCACGACCGCGCGGCTGTATGCCTCGTGGTAGGTTTTTACTTAGGTCTCAGGTGATTTCTCCCCACCCACCATCCCGAGAGTTTCCCAACCCACCCGGGGCGCCTCCCCGTTTGGGATTCATGTATCGTGCGCCGGCATTTTGCCGTCCCCCCCCCCCCCCCTGAGAACCCCAGGTTCCTCAACAAGAGCAACCCCAGTGGGAAGAGGGAGAGGGCGAGGGCCTTCACCCATACACAGGATAGCTTGAGCTCACCACCTCCGGTAGCTGGGCTAACCCCCCCCTTGAAGGGAGGACAGGCCCCCAGGCCTTGTCAACCCTCCCCAAATAGAGCATCTGAGACCTCCCCAGGAGAACGAAATGGATGTGTCCAGACCAGCTTGATACACCGTATGAGCCCAGGCCCAGGCCCGCCGCCGGGCTTGCGGGCGGGCTGAGTGGGCACTGAGATTGGCCCAGCCCATTCTGCCTTTTCCGGCCTCACCAACAGCACTGACGAATCGAATTTCGAGCTCATTCATGTGTTCACACATGATGCCAGGAAAATCTGAACTTGCGCCGAAAGAAGGGTAGACTTACCATGGAAGCAGCGGCAGAAGAGCCTGGACCAACTCGAGGCAGCTTGCTCGGTACTAGTCACAATCACAATGTCGGAGAAAGAGCCCACGAGGTGGAGGACAGATCGCAAATAGTCGAGACGTATCGAGCGGAAACGAAGTGGATGGAAAGCGAGCACATGTGGGATCGGAGCGCGGAGTCAGAAGATGCTGCAGAGGAATCGCCATCCGATTCTAGCCAAACTGAAACAGAATCGGAGTCTGATGATAGTGACGACCAATCAGACGACAGTGACGACGAATCAGACGAAAGCGATGATGAAAGGAGATATGGGTTAGCGGACTGGAATGTATTCGAGAAGAAAGCCGTGGCATCGCCGCTGACTGGATCGATAAAAAGCTGGAGCCAAGGGCTGCTGGTCCATGCGAACAAGAGGTTGATTGAACTGATAATTGATGCTCGAAAAGCCCTACATACTTCGCGGTGGAGCGCGTTGTGGAGAAGCATACAGGAGTTGGTCAAGTGGCTGAACCGAGCCCAGTTGCGTGAACGCCTGAAATCACTGGGATTACTCCTCCCTATACTATGTATGTATGGATTTTCCTCCCACTGGTTACCCTCCAGTTCGACAATAAGTCAGCGCATTGCTACATTTTTTTTTTTTCGCTTTCTCCCTTCTGATGGTTTTTTTTTTTTTTGCTTTGGAAAGACAGCTCGATTATTTCAAGATCTGGACCATCTGGTCATCCGCGAGCCCACGATGAACTCCAAAGTCTATCGACAGAGGTTGGAACGAGACGAAGCCAAAGCGCTCAGCGTGATGCAGCAGAAGTGGCCCAAGCTGTGGACGCAAGAAATGAATCTCAACTTTCTGGACATTATCCAGCGGGTAGGACTCTCACATGTCAATTCTATTGGCTTGATTGCTCCGTTGATTCAGATTGGCTGTTTCGCTTATTTTGCGGAAGTATTCGGTTGACAAACCCCGCACCATCGCCGGTGTTGATGACCTTCCCACCCGGACCATCCTTGATTGCCTTGAGCGCATCTTGCTACGCTTATCCCACCGGTTTGCGCTCTCTGACATGAGATTGATCCAAATCCCAGCAGCGCTTCTCGATCTGGAGGCCATCGTCGCATGGTATCTCTTGTTTGGGCCGATCTTTTCTTCATCTTCCTCCAGTGGGCCGTTTTCCTCTTTACTTTCAGATCCAACAAAAGAGGTGCTATTGGAAATAAAATTTCTGGACCTCTCTGGGAACGAGCTCACCGGTATTTATCTCAACATTTTGGTACCTCCTGTTGCTTGAGCTAATTGGCTGTTTTCTACCCTCTTCGTTTTCCCAGAAATACATCCGAAGTTGCCCTCAGTCCTCCCGGGCTTGCAGAAGCTCACACTATCTGGCAATCCCCTTGGGTGTCTTCCTGCGAGCAGCTGCCAATGGGTGTGGCTCACAACAGTGAGGTTAGATCCGCCGAGGCGTCGCCAGACGAGCCGGCGGCGGCTGGGGCGCATCCTGGCGTGTACCCGCGAGCCTCCAACGCTTGTGGAAAGCTGTCTCAGCCGCCTAATTGCGTCTCATGGGGGACAGCCGGCCCTGTCAGCCATCCATGACCACGGGCGCCCACTCCCAGTGCGTCTTTGCCGCGCACTCGCTAGGGGACGCCCCTGCGACGGCTGCCGCCGCTTCCGCTGGTCCGCCCAAAAAGCCCTATATCTTCCCGGCAGCTTCTTTTACCTCGTCCGTGGGTTTAGCCGCCGCCTCTCCATCATCTTGGGTCCTTCTTTCCTCTGCCCCGCCTGCCTTCCTCTTCATTACTCTTCCTGTCCCTCCCATCATCCTGACTCTCGAATCCACCTCGGTGGATTCCATTGAAACTACCTGAATAGTGTTGACTTGTACTCGTTCTGGCTGTCGTTGGCGTTCTCGTGTTTGTGATTTGTTTCAATGATCCTTTTGCGAACCTTTGCTGGCATCCCGGACAACTAGATCTGGTCCAATTAGTCAGGCACAGGCCTGCTGTGGAATAAGAGCAATTTAACGCGCATCACATGGCACAGGCAACCTCATGCATAAGCTATGAAATCTATGTAGCTGACCAATTGTACAGCACCCTTCTTACTCAAGTGTGACCACTTGGAGGTCCAGATATACGCCAGGAAGTTTATTCCAAAGGTGATGGAGATTTTCTTTTTGATTCACATCAATTCTTGAGATCGCAGAAAAGCACTCCCCGAGTAACAAGCCGCCGGGTACAACTGCTCATTTAGCAGGAGAACCCATGACAACAGCTTCTACATAGCCGCCTATTGTTTGCTATGCAGCAGAGGCACAGGTTCTCAAATCGCCTGTGTTACCACATGCCCCAAAAGCTGGCAGGTGAATCCGGAATCTCAGCTGGTAAGCTCATCCCTGACTGGCATAGCTGCCAGCACTTGAAAGTTGAAACTGACAGTACCAACCAAACGCTTCCAACCCCCCTTGCATCTGGTCTCTTTGGTTTATATCACTTCCTATAGCTTTCCATGGCCTAGTTGTCCCAGGGCAGTTACATGGATCAAGGCTGCCGTGGATCGCCAAGGTGAGACTGAGGATCACAATTGAACCAAGGGCTGCAAGCACTCAGGCCCCGCTGCGACTGTGCTATCGCATTGAGTACTAAGCAGAACACACAGCAGCAAACAGGTATACATCTCAAAGACACAGAGAAGAAAAATAGACAAAAAAAAAAAAACAAGCAAAAACAAGCATAAATGCATGGGATGATTTTCCTTTGAAGTTCTACTGAAGTATGGTGTCAGGATTTGCATAAATGAAGCAAAGGAAGATGGGGGGCACCTGTGATGTTTCTTCCTCCCTTGAGAGAAATACACCATATCAAAGCACTCTTTCACTAAAGCCAGACAAAAAAAAAACTGACCATTTTTCTAGCCAGTTAAATTATTGAAAGTCTCTCTTCAAACAAATTTAAGACAATGTTGGTGAGGCCAGTAGTAACTGGTTGAAAAGATCAGGGATGATGGATTGTTAGAAAGTTTTCAGGAATATTTACAACCAAAAGATTTTGGTAGCGGTTATTCAAGGTCCTATGACAGGATTGCAACAGAGTCCACTTGACTCGCTACAGAGAGGAATTTCAAGCGGATATACGCCCTAGCCAGGCCAGCCGGACTTTTTTGACAAGGGGAGTGTGTTTAGGACATCCTCGTACTTTTTTCCAGCCCTCCTTGATGAGACGGCCACACTCTTGGCAGTGCCGTTGGGTAACTGTCAGCCCTAGAGATACTTCAGGTATCCAAAGGACTGCTATTTTTAATTTAATACATGAATAACTTCTTCAATAATTATATATTATTTCAGAAATGAACTTTTCATGTAAAATTATGTAGGGTTACCCACTGAGAGTACCCCGTAATTATTACTCCTTCTGGTACTTTGTCTATTCTCAAAGTACCACAAGATAAAAATACTTAAAAATAAATAAACCAAATATGCTAATATTAATTACAAGCATATTTAGGCGCTGAGAAAGAATAAACAAGTTTGTACAAAAATATAAAACCTTTTATTCCCAGGCTGAGAATTTATTTCTACCAGGAATGTACTATTTATAGAAATTCCCAAGTAGTAGAAATAGAATTACCCTTCCCATAGAAGTGTGGGTAATTCTTTTAATTCATTATCCTTATCAGTGTGGCTTCATGAGTAAATGGTTCACAAACATACTCATGATGCCATGGGGACAAGATAATAAATTTTCACATCCCAAGAATTGGCCACAAATCTTCACGTAGAAGTTTGTGCTCATTCCATGGCTTGTTTAAACTCCCAGAGGCTCCTCATGGCGCCCAAAGGGACCTCTAGGCCTTAAAAGGAAGGCTTCTGAAGCCCAAAGATGGATTCCTCAGCCTATTCACCCACATACTTAGCTATAAACTCAGTATAAGTGAGTATTCTCCTCCTACTTCTAGAGTAGTGTTTCTCTATCTAAATCCTTTCCCACTGGAGTTTTTAGCTTGCATTATTATCCCCAATTACTGCGCCTAAATCCTCCTTAAAAATAGTAGCTGAAAGACCACCACCTCTGCCTGCAGCCATTCTGTCACGTGCTTTCCTACTATTGTCCTTTTTGTTGCTTTATAGCTTCAAAATAACAACTATTTATAGTTGTTCTCCTACCCAAACTGTTGTATATCAACTTTTGGCGTAACAGGAGTGCAGAACTAACCCATTATTCTATTGGGGTAGGACTAGTAATAGTCCTTTAAACTGTTCTATCAGCACATTCATAGTGATTTGGGCCATTTTGGACCAACATCTCATAGAAATAGCTGTCAGTAACGATGAACTTGTTGTAGTTGTTACAGGTGATGGTATACCAAGCGGAACCCCCGTCGCATTGAGTGGTGGTTTCCTCAGGTGTTGATGCTACTAGCCCCGCCTCTCGGGAGCATTCTTCAGTGTGGCCGATAGGGTCAATGACTTCCTCCACCTCATAAGCCAAGGTGCGACTGGGGAACGCAACCAACACCACAAGTACTGCGAGCAACCAGGGGGTGAGTATGTGGGTTTTCATGGTGTTGGAGGCCCGATGGCGACGAAAGGGGGACTCGAGCTGACGACCGTCTGGAGGTGGGTGTTGGCTTGCAGTGGGGAATGGGTGTGCGTTGGTCCGATGCAATTGTGCCAGCGTGCTGGGTACATACTACTACCCGGCAGAACAAGCAGGAGATCCCATTGGTGAATCGGGAGGCGTGGTTTTGAGGCTGAGATGTTTGAAAGCAAAGTGAAGTGAGCATGAAGAAAGCAAGCTGAAATATGTTTGTTTGTACTTATGTATTTACTTCTTCTCCAAGAGAAACATGATCAATGGCCAACAACAACGCCGGCAGATTGAGAGGAAGCCTTCTCAACAATAATAAACGGTCGAAAGAGAAAGACAAAACCACTATGAAGCGCGTTTATCTTGAAATCTTTTCCAATAATACTATTTGCTTGGCTTGGCTCAAGATTATAAAGATGACAATATCTTTTGGCTGTGACTCTCCAGGCAAGCACATACGGCGGGACAAACAAACTTCGGCCATCGTCGCCGCCAATCAATCATATTCACTTTGATAGATACCTCTTTCCATCGAGAAAAACTAAAATCCGCTTGTTTCGTTTTATTCAGATGATCATTCAAGTCATGACTCCGTCTCAAGCAAGTCTTCAAATCTTGACATGAACGAGTCAAATAAACAAATGATAAGAAATTAACTGCACTGTGATCGACGTATTTACACCAAACGGCCGAGGCAGATTCCCGTGGACAGCGAGAATCGATTTGTCAGAATACTGGTCCAGGCGATGGGAACGGTGCTGATGCCTTCATGCACGCACTCTGTAAGTCATGCGCACATGAAGTCATCTGCATGACAACATGAGACGCTGACTTTGTTTTTATTGTTTGCTCTCCCCTGAAACCGCCTAAATCAGGTGATGAATTGATAGTGGACGACCAAGGCACCCTGAGCCGCAACCAGGTAACCATCCTAGGCCCTGACCACCGCGATGGTCAGAACCAGGAATGAGGCAGCCTAGAAGCTCCGTCTCAGGTAAGCTACCAAGAGACTTAAGCCTATATAAGGACAAGAGATCAAGCAGCTTGCTGACTCTTTTTCCCCGTTGACTCTCCGCAATTCTGTACTATACTCACATAGCAGCTGTCTTATCATACTCACAAGCTATCGACCTTCTCAAACTCTATCTGCTTGACAGTCAACCCCTGCGCATACCTCGCTTCCAATCAGTGCCTGGTGCACCAGAAGCATAAGCGCTTGTATTTTCTTCTTTACTCTCTCATCACGCTCCTCGCGTAAAGCTCTTTCCTCTTGTTATCTACTTTCCTCTTTTCATCTACCTTCTTCTTGTTATCTACCTCATCCATCCTCTCCTCTTAACTAAATTACGATTGACATTCCTGCCTTAGTTCCTTAAATTCTTTCAGATTTACAGTCTCGCTCGACGACATCTTCCCGGGCTTCCTCAAATCAACGAACAAGGCAGGAACGACAATAACATGGCCAGAGAAATAAGCCTCAAAGACCAGCTCTCCATCCTTCCAACCCTCATTGGTGATGAGAATTATCCAATGTGGAGCCGACGCATCACGGCATTCCTCAAACATCGGGAACTCTACGTGACCGTCACCACGGATCCAGGTGAGGCTCCTGGAAACTCGGTCAGGAAGAAACTCTCTGAAGCCGCCAATATACTTCTCACTAAGATCAGTGACAAGCTGTATAATCGAATCATCACGGATGACAACAACAACAACGGCTTCCTGATCTGGACGAGAATTAAGGACCTGTATGCCAAACGAACTGGTCTTCGCCTCAGTCGATGTCTCACGCAGTGGCATAAGCTCCGCTACGATGGGAACCTCACTGATTACCTCAATCAAGTAGAGGCTTGTCTTGCCACCTTCGACTCGATCTCTTATGTTCAAGAAGGTTCCGCCATATGTGGAGTTATCACCTCCGCTTTGTCAGAAGATCGCAGCAGTTTAACCGACCCCATCCTCACCAATGAGTCGCTAATGAACGACCCAGTTCTTCTTCTGACCAAGTTGCGCGACATCGCATTCAACGAGCGAGTTAGAAAGAAACCATTCACTTCCGATAAATCAGCAACTGCTCTGGCCACCAACTCCAAGACGCGTATCCGTGGTGGTTGTCGAAACAAGAAGCACAATCCCTTGGTCAAATCTCACACCGAGGAGAACTGTTGGGCGATCTATCCCGAGAAGAAGCAAAAATACCTGGCTAATCTCACCACGACTGCCCCTGCTCCCTCATCCTCCGCTCCATCCTCCCAGCATCAAGTGCCAGCCTTTGCGGCGGTTGCCACTGCTCACTGTCACGTCACCGGTACAGCATCTCTTCCCGCCATTCTGGACTCAGGGGCGTCTCATCACATGTTCAACAACTTAGAGTTCTTTCTCAACACTTTCACTTGCTCAATTCCCATCAGCACCGGACGCAACTCCACTGACCTCACCGCCATTCGCACTGGAACTGCTCTCATCTGTCAATCAGATGGCCAGACGCTTGAACTTGAAGATTCTCTTTTTGTTCCCGGTTTGAGTCGCAATCTATTATCAATGACTCAGCTTGTCAAAACGTCTGCCCAGATCACCCGTCTTGATCAGCAGCTTCGGATTCACATCGACAATCGAATCACCTTCTTGTGCAAAAGCTCCAACAACATCATGGAGATTCAAGGCGAGATAGGTCCAATCCCCAGGGAAGCAATGGCACTTGTGACCACCACTCATTCACTTTCCACCTCTGCGTTTGAAACATGGCACAATTGTCTAGGCCATGCTGGAATAGCCCGACTTCAATCTGTCCTTCCTGGCGTCAAGCTCACCAAGTCGGGTTCCTGCAACAGCTGTATGAAAGGGAAAGTCTCTCGTGTGCCGTTCAAGAGTCATTTCGACGCCGCTGAACACCCACTGGCTGTTGTTCATGCTGATCTGGTTGGACCGATTACTCCGTCCACCAACTCCGGCAAGAGATACTTTATTACCCTTGTGGATCAACACACGGGATTCATCAGCGTAACCCTCCTTCATCGAAAGTCCGACGCCACTGCGGCCATCATGGAATTCAAAACCTTTTATGAGAATCAGACGGACCGAAAGATGAAGAAACTCATCACGGATGGTGGTGGGGAATTTTGCAACAACACACTCTCTGAAGTACTCAAGTCTCACGGAATCCAGCATAACGTGTCACCTCCCTACACTCCTCAGCACAATGGTCTAGCCGAACGAGCCAACAAAACGATCATCAACATGTCCCGCTGCATGTTGGTGCAATCCCGTCTCGCCAAGGAATGGTGGGGGGAAGCGGTGCGCACGGCGGCTCTCACAACCAATTGTCTCCCCTCTCTCAGCAAGAGCGAATTCAGTCCTCTCAAACAAATGTTCAAAAAGGTCCCCAACATTGGATTTTTTCGACCATTCGGCTGCAAAACCTGGGTCATCAAGCCTCCGGAGAAGCGAACCAGCAAGTTTGACTCCATTGCATGGGACGCCATTCTCCTTGGGTACAGCAATGACTACTCCTGTTACAGGGTGATCAAGACTGAATCCATGGAGATCACGGACACGAAGCATGCTTACTTCGATGAGTCTTGTTTTCCTTCTCTTCGTGCTCTCAACCCCAGCTCGGATCTCTTTCCCCATTCTCGTCTTCCCGACTTCTCTTCCTCCCTGTCTCTACCGTTTGATGATGACGAAGATTTCTCCCGCTCTGATCTGAACAGGAACGACGAGTCTAACCATGAGTCAACTACTCCCTCTCGGGTTGAAGATGAAGTAGATCTTGAGGGGGCCCCCTCTCAGCATGAAGATGAAACAATGGGTGAGGGGGCGGGTGATGACTCCGATTCCTCGGAAGGTCAGCAGCGGGATCGGCCTGCTCAACGACTTGTGCTCCGCCTTGGGCCGCATCCTACCAGGGTGGACAGCGCCATTAATACCAGCAATATTCTTTCCAGACAAACTCGCTCGGCAGTGGCCTTCTCTGTCACCTCTACGGAACCGGCCAACCACGCACAAGCCATGTCCTGTGATGACAAGGATCAATGGAGGAAGGCTGAAGAGGCTGAGATCGCAAACATGAAATCGCATCATGTATGGGAGGAGATCCCCCTTCAACCGCATCACCACACGATTCCCTCCACGTGGGCTTACAAGAAGAAGCTTGGCGCTGATAACCAGGTTGTTGAGTTCAAGGCGCGCATCTGCGCTCAAGGCTTTCGACAAACCTATGGTCTCAACTTCGAGCTCAAATATGCTCCGACCGGTAAACCGGCTTCTCTCCGCTTCCTATTGTCCTTGGCCAGTCAGCGAGGACTACTTGTACATCAGCTAGATGTCAAGAGCGCTTTCCTCACGTGCGATCTGGAGGAAGAAGTCCTGATGCTTCCTCCGGCGGGCTACCTATCAGGTCAGCGGGTAGTTCTCCGACTCGTCAAAGCCATCTATGGCCTCAAACAAGCTTCCCTTGCCTGGTACCGTCGTCTCAGCTCGTTTCTCACCTCGGTCGGATTTTCCATCTCTGTCGCCGATCCCTGCGTGTTCTGGCGTTGTCTTCCAACTCCTCTCTGGATCTTCGCCCATGTCGACGATCTCATCTTGGTTGGGGAGGATCCTCTCTTCTTCCGTACCCAGATGGAGTCCGAATTCAAGATTAAATACATGGGTGATGCATCTTTTCTTCTCGGCATGAAGCTTGATCGGCTCACCACCGGCATCGCTCTGCACCAGTGTCAGTACATTCAACGGAAGCTGGTTGAATTCAACATCGCCGATCTTCCCACCTCCTCTTGCCCCCTTGACCCAAAGGTTTGCTTGCGTCAAGCATCTCCAATTGAACAACACCAGTTTCAGGCTCTCAAAGTCAACTATCGTTCCCTCATTGGCTCGTTGAATTATCTCAGCATCCTAACTCGACCTGACATATCATTCTCAGTTAGCAAGTTATCGCAGCATCTCGAGAACCCCGGTCTTCCACACTACACAGCGGCATTACAGGTGTTTTGGTTTCTTAAAGGAACCATGTATCGTTCTTTGCACTTTCAACGTCAAGAAACCTACAACTTACGCTCCTTCATCGATGCCGATTGGGCCAATTGCCCAGATACTCGCCGCTCTCACACGGGTTTTCTTGTTCTAAGAGGGTCTCATCTTGTCTCATGGAAATCCACCAAACAACCCACCGTCTCTCTCTCCTCCACCGAGGCGGAGTACAAGGCTCTTGCAGACGCCTGTAAAGACATTGTCTGGTTCCAAAGCCTTCTTGCTGAAATCCTCAATGACGCTGCCGACGTCACCACAACCGTTCATGTTGACAACAGGGGTGCCATCGATCTCGCCCTAAGTCAAGTCAGTCAAAATGGATTTCGCACCAAGCACATGGATCTGCGACTCCACTTCGTGCGCGATCTCATCTCGACCAAGGTCCTAAAGATCACCTTTGTCCCCAGCCACAAGAACATTGCGGATTTCCTCACCAAACCCGTTGGCCGCACCAGCATATCAAGAGCAGTCTCCACGTTCTCGACCGACGCTCCTATTCTCTCTGCTTTGTGCTCTCAAGCACAAAGCATGCCGGCCTGTCAGAATACTGGTCCAGGCGATGGGAACGGTGCTGATGCCTTCATGCACGCACTCTGTAAGTCATGCGCACATGAAGTCATCTGCATGACAACATGAGACGCTGACTTTGTTTTTATTGTTTGCTCTCCCCTGAAACCGCCTAAATCAGGTGATGAATTGATAGTGGACGACCAAGGCACCCTGAGCCGCAACCAGGTAACCATCCTAGGCCCTGACCACCGCGATGGTCAGAACCAGGAATGAGGCAGCCTAGAAGCTCCGTCTCAGGTAAGCTACCAAGAGACTTAAGCCTATATAAGGACAAGAGATCAAGCAGCTTGCTGACTCTTTTTCCCCGTTGACTCTCCGCAATTCTGTACTATACTCACATAGCAGCTGTCTTATCATACTCACAAGCTATCGACCTTCTCAAACTCTATCTGCTTGACAGTCAACCCCTGCGCATACCTCGCTTCCAATCAGTGCCTGGTGCACCAGAAGCATAAGCGCTTGTATTTTCTTCTTTACTCTCTCATCACGCTCCTCGCGTAAAGCTCTTTCCTCTTGTTATCTACTTTCCTCTTTTCATCTACCTTCTTCTTGTTATCTACCTCATCCATCCTCTCCTCTTAACTAAATTACGATTGACATTCCTGCCTTAGTTCCTTGAATTCTTTCACGATTGACAAGCAAATCAACACCAACGAAGTGAATGGCAGAGTGACGAGCAGCGTGATGGTATGTACCTGCTGGTGCCGCAGGCCTTTGTATATGCACATACAAAGCATGTTAACAAAAGTTGGAATGTGCCGTAAGATTACCTTGGTATGCACACACATGACAGACCCACCAAAAAAAAAAAAAAAAAAAGAAACATCGACACACGCGTTGTTGATTAACCAAAGAGCCCGACACACACACAGGCACACCCATACGCAAGACCACGCGCAACGAAAAAACAACCCACAGATGCAATAACCAAAAAAAAAAAAGGGAGGGGGACAAGAGAGGAATGGAAAGAGAAGACGAGCGAGAAAACACAACAAAAGATATATATAAGGACAGGACGGGGTTGTAAATAAGGAGGGGCAAGGGTTAGATACGATGGCAGATATCATGTGGGACACATCAACACAAACACACACACACAAAAAGCAAGCCCACCACACACAAACGGAAGAAAGAAAAACAAAGAAGGCTAGATTAAACGGTAGAAATCAGCGGGAAGCTTAATATAGATATAAACAAAAGGAAGGGAGGGAGGGATGGCCCATCCGCACACCAAGCGAAGAAGCATCATATGTAGACATCGAAAGCACAGACCGCGAGGGAAAGAAAGGAGGATGAACAGACGACAAAGGGCGGGGAGGAGGTATTCAAGAACAAGAGAGAGAGGGATGGGGGGGGGGGGGATCAGAAAGAAGAGGAGGGGGGTAGGCCGAGGGTGTCGGCGAGGAGCCGGTCGAGCTGGCGGTCGAGTTTGTCGAAGGTGGCGAGGGCGAGGTTGTGGGAGTGGGCGATGTCGGCGGGGAGGATGGGGTCGAGGAAGGAGTGGGGGGGACCTGAGTCGATGCTGGAAGCGGGGGTGGTGTGGGAGGAGCCGGAGGAGCCGAGGTCGGCGGAGGGCGGAACGGGGCGGGCGGGTGCGCGCAGGAATGCCGGCGCCGGCTCGTTGAACAGCGCACCCAGCCACGCCTCGCCGGCCCACAGATCCTGCCGCTTTCCTGCCCGCGTCTTCGCGCCCACGCCCTCCGCCCCATCCCCCGGCCCCGCCCCCGCCGCCGGGGACGACGCGGCCGAGTGCTGGATCAGGTTCATCAGCACGTCCAGCTCTGCATGGTCCGCCGGCCCTTCTCCCGGCCCTGGTACCGGCGGAAACAAGAGTGGTAGCCAGCCGCGAGTCCCCATGCCCCCGCCGACATGTGTGGGCCCGCCCGGGCCCGCGCCGCCCCCAGGCTCGCGGTTCATGGACTGGCGCGAGTCGATGCCCATGCCGCGAGTGGCCGACGAGATGGGCGTGTAGTTGCTGGACGTCTCGCCGGTGGGGGACGTGGCGGTGAGCGGCGTGGCCGGGGAAGTGCTCCCGTCCTCGGTCGTCGAGTTGGACCGGCTGGAGTGCACCGAGCCACGCAGATTGCTGTCCGCTCCTCCCTTCTGCAGCGAAGGCGCCTTGCCCATCATCTCACTACTACTCGAATGCCCCGCCGACTCTCCTCTCCCCCGACGCTCCCCATTCACCATCGTCACTCCCGCCCGCGCTGCCCCACCACCAGTAAGCGTCAAACTCGACTTGCCACTCCCCATTTCTACCGGCGCCGCGGGCAGTAAAGCTGTGGGAGCCATCGTGGTCGTCGCCCCGCTGCCAATGGACGGAGGTTCGCTCGACCCATAGTAAAGATTGGCTGACAGGGTCGCTGGCCTCACTTTGGCAAGCACCCGCTGCAGCCGTTCGTCCAGCGTCTCAGACGAGAATGGCGACCCTTTCGAGTGGCCGGCGGCCGTCGTCGTCCCTCGTTGGGAAGAAGCATCAGGGAATTGCGAAGAGGATGACTCGAGCGTCGACTGGTGTTTCCTGACCGTCCAAGCGAGCAGATCGGTCCCCAGAAGTTCAGAAGACCGTGGCGGCGAGCGATCACGGTTGTAGAACGTGGATGATTGGTGGCGATCCTGATCGATCGTCAGGTCGGCTGCTCGTAAGGCTTCGATAGCCGTTTCATCGTCCGTCTGCTCTTGCTGCAGCAGTTTCATATCCGAGGTACTAAGCAGAGTCGTCGATGACATGGGCGATTCAGGCGCACTTGCGTAGCCATCCTCAGTAGAGGGACTGGCATGTACATTGGTCGGCAAATTATTCCTCTCACGGGAGCTGTTACCTGACTGATAAGCGCTGTCATGTGGATTATAATTCAATTCATTTTCGATCAGTTGACTGATATCATGCTCTTCCCCGGTGATGTCGATATACGAATAGCTATAGCTTCGGTTTGAAGCACCCGCTCTATCATCGCGTCTACTTCGAATCGTCGAGTGGTTTTTCAGATTGATGTCGATTCCTTCTTCCGAGTTTCGACAGGTAGATAAGACACCGTTGACGCTTGGAGACGCGACGGGCGGGGTACCGTTGACGAGGTTAGTATCGTTGGAATGAATAGACTCCATAGCTGATTGGAAAGAGTTGACAGTGGATGACGCGGGGCGCGAATAGGCGTGAGACAGGTCGTGAGAGACGGGGCCGGAGGGGGAATTCGCACCAGCAAGCCCGTGGTGAGAAGCGGAGTGACGACCAGAATCGCGTCGAGGCGCATGGTGTAGCGAGGCTCGCCGCAGGCTGAAGATCGGATCCGTGGGCTGTAGGTCTTGCAGAGTACCCAGGACAAACGGATGGTATTCTTGCGACCTTCTTCTGGCTTCTTTAGACGTACGGTCAGCTGGTCTGAAGATTGGTGGAACACCATAAGCATCCAATACCTTGGAGATCAGGTTAACAGATACTTCTAAAAAACAGAGCAAACAAACAAACAAAAAAAGGCTTTAGCCTCAAATCTCGACGCGGGTTCCAATTGGTTTTTTTTTAGACACGTACCTGTTGATGAATCGGGTGATTTCATGGATAGGCCGTACCGAATCTTGGACGAGTTCCTCCGTTTTGTGATTTTATCATCCACGTCGTCGCCGCCATCGACGACACCATCAGCGATACCAAAGGCTTCAAGAGTATGTTCGATGGCTTCGGAGACGTGGATATTGCGGGGAAAGATGATGACTTTTTCTCGGAACGAAGGCGTGAGGGTGGAGGAAGGAGGGGGAGAAGAATGAGAAGAAGAGACAGAGGGTGGGGCGACGCGTTGACCTCGTTCGATAAGCACCGTCTTGGGAATGATTGCATTCGACTGCGGGTCAAAGACTAGGCCTTCAGGCAAATCGCTAGAATGGATCCGTACCCGCATGGCAAACCTTAACGAGGGTGAGGTAGTGATCGTGGTGGTTGAAGGAGAGGAGGCGTTGGGGGTGATGGTTTGTTGATCACTGTTCATTGAATCTGACGAGCCTGAATTCGACACAGCACTCATCGGGTTTTGCAGCTCGTACGTGTTGGACGGGGATGTACCAGTTGTAGGAGTGATGGTTGAAGTGAGAGAGGAGCGACCCGTTCCGTTAATTCCTCGACGAGATTCAAAGGCTGTGTTGCCATCTTCGTCGATAGACGCCAAGAACGACCCAGCGCGTTCAGACTTTCGTGTGGATTGAATGACTTGGGAAGAAACGTTACCTTTCTCAACGGGGTCCGGGTAACGGTTGATGTAAAACTTGACGGCCGAATCATCGCTGAAATCATTCATTCCTAAGCAAGAGATGGCCGGGTTGAGTGACAAGTTGGAGCTAATGGATGAGATGGATCCGACTGATGACCGTTTGACAGAAGGCAAAGAGAGCGCATGTTGGCCGAGGGAGTCATTCATAAGCTCGAACAGTTTCAGCGGTGTCTGCTGATCACTCAGCACAGTTTCTTCGCCGTTGGCTACATCCTTGATCGTCAAATAATAGCCCGTCTTTTCTTCTTCTGAAGCCATCACGTGAAATCGTTGCAGGGCTTGGGTGATCAGTTCCTGAGTGGTTGTCTGTGCACTCAGTAGGACAGTCTTGAAAGTAGCTTCACAATCCACGTTGTCCCCGGCAAAGATTCTGAGCACGTTCAACATGGGCACGTCCAACCCCGCTATACCGGGAGAGCCAATGAGACTACCGGGTCGAACTTTACCACTGGCGGGTGAAAACGTCATTCCCATCGAAGCGGTGGAGCTACCGGGAGAAAAGGGGGGATTCAAGCCAAGGCTGGTGGATGGAACATTGGAATTAAGCGGAGGATAGCTGGGCTTCTTCTGTGAAGATGTGATGGCGTTGTTATTATTGTTGATGTCACTGATCTCCCTGGAAATACCGTACTGGCGATGCATGACGTCTTGAGCTTCCTCTTGCTGCTTCCTGAGAGCGGCGCTGTCATTTGAATATGTGTTATCATGTTCGGTGGCCGGGCGGCGTCCTGCTATAAGGCCACTGGGAGATGCCTCCATATGTTGCGGAGAGCTTAGTGAGCGAACAGAACGTTCGGAGGGGCTTAGGGGAGATGAGGAGCGACGATCGTTCTCAAGTGAGGGTGATCTCGTCGTCTCATCCAGGGATTCATTCTTCGTTTTCTTGTCCTTCTTTCGACCAAAGAGGCCGCTCAGCAGGCCACCCGCTTTCTTCTTCTTGGCATCAGGCTCGTCTTTCTTACTGCCGCTTAGTCTGGAGCCCTTTCCATCCTCTGACATTCCATAGTGTGAGTCGGTTGAATGGATGGATTGGGATTGCCCTTCGGTGGAAGCGGAGGATGGCTCGCCATTGGTCCGAAGGGAATTCTTGGATTGTCGGAACGGAGACTCGACGGATGATGTCGAAGTAGATCGTTGACGAGTCTAGACGACGCAACGGGAAAATCAAAAGGTGACATTCGATGATGGATGTATGTATGCAACAATAACTTACGAGGTTGAAGCCACGGGAAGTGCTGGATTGCTGAGTGTCGTGACCGGAATCGGACGTATCACGAGCAATGTCAGGAGTGAGCGTGAGTTTTTTAGTTTCAGTAAGAGCATGGGGGAGTTGGAGAGCGGATGTAGATGCGATTCGGTCGAGGGATAGTGTGGAACCGTTGCCCAGTGAGGCCTGTGTGATGTTTCGGACGCCCGCTTGAGCCTCGGGAGACTCCTTGGTGGTGGATGACTGTTCCAATTGGGCGCGTTGGGCAGGTGACAAGCCTTTCCCAAGCTGACTACGGGAGTCATCCTTGTTCGAATTGCTCGTCCCCCCTCGAAGAGAGTCGGCGGAGGCTCTGGCAGCCAAGCGAAGCCTGGCCCACCCGCTGGGCGTCCTGGAAGTCTCTTCGGAAGATTCGACTGAAGTCTGGCGTGAGAGGTATTGTTCGGAGGCAACTTGATGTTGAATTTGCTGCTGTAGTTGCTGCTGACGTTGCTGCTGTTTATGTTCTTGTGCAAGCTGTTCTTCTAGCTGACGTTGAGAATCAGTATTTGAATTTGTTTTGGGACTCGAGTCAGCTTCAAGTACGGGGGCGCGTTCTGGACGTTGAGGGGCATTGATGGGTTCGGAATGATCTTCCTCTTCGTCGTCTTCTTCTTCCTCGCTCTCTTCCTCCTCATCTTCGAAGCCTTCTTCGCCCTCTTCGAATTCTCCTTCGCCATCCCAGTCTCCGTCGGCCACCTCCTCACCCTCCATCATGTTCTCGTTTCCACTCTCATCGTCTTCATCATCGCTCCATTCATTTCCGCTGTTTTCAAAGTATGTAGGTGCAGTAAAAGCCACCGTCTTTCCCTTTCCTGTTCCGGGTGCTGGGGCGACTGGGGGAGGTGAGAAGTAGCCGGGACCAACCATAGGAGGAGGGCCGGGTCCCTTTCGACGATCCTGTGGGGATCTTGACCGAACGGGATCTCCAGCGCTTGGAATGCGTTGAGTAAATCGTGTCTGGGCAAGGGAGGAAGCAGCCCCGGCTTGGACATCGACAGGCGTCGCGGAGGAGAGCTGGGGAAAAAAAAAGAAGGTCGTGTGGAAGTAGATGAGCTTAATTCAAGATCAAGATCACAGAGATGTAAAGAAACCAACATCGACATTCCTGTGTTTATTTAGCCGAGCGAGTCTTTCAAAAGGGGTTTCAATATTTTCAGCAGGGATGTAGCCAATGGCTTCAGTTTTGAGGACGCGAATGAGCCACCAATACGAGTTGGAGTCGTCGAGGAGGGTGAGTTGGTCGCCTTTGACGACTGACTGAAGGATGGAGATTGGCTGAATCAATTCCGATTTTCTTTTTTTTTTCCATTTTGCTGCTTTCTCCTCCTCCCCCCTCCCCTCCCTCTGTTTATTTTTTTGTGCTGTCTAATTCTGTGTCTTGCTGTTAAAAATGAAAATCACTTACGGCTTGACCATCCACGGTGGCCAGGAAGGTGTGTAGGGCGTAGACGAGGGTGAAGTCGATGTCGTCAGAGCATGGTATACTGGGGGTTGAGGAGAGGGAGACAGAGTCGCTGAAGCTTGAGTCGCTGGCTCGATCGGCCTCGTCGTCTTGTGCTGCTTGTGTGATCTCGTCCTGAATAGTCTGCAGATTGCTGGTATGGAGTGTCTGCTGGTCGTTGTATGCTGATTCTTGCTGGAAGTGCTGCTGCTCGCGGTGGTCCATGTAGATGTCATCCTCGTCATCCTCGTCATCCTCGTCATCCTCCTCCTCCTCCTCCTCCTCCTCCTCCTCCTCCTCTTCCTCCTCTTCGTCGTCCTCTGAGTGTGACTTTGAGTCTGCATGCTGCTGGCTTGTGTATGCGTGCTGCTGCTGCTGCTGCTGTTTCTGTTTCTGTTGTACGCTGTTCGACATGGCGGAACGAGAGATTCGAGATGAGAGAATTCCTGTTAACCGTCTGCCGAGTACAAACCCTAAAAATAAAAGTTAAAAATTCAAAATTGCGAATTTCCAGTCGAAATGCGGAATGTAAATAAATAAGTTGCAACCGGTGGATGTTCAATGACCAAGTTGCTCCAATTAACTCCATGCCCAAATGCATACAGCCTGGGCAGAAACGGAATAAACCCCTGACCTACTTACTGCCACCGTGCATACACATAGTATGTACATACACATCGGGCAAGAATAAAGCTTTCCCCCGGTCAAAATTACATAAATATGTAAATACATACAGTTCCATGTCGACATCTCCCCTTCGCATCCCTTCAACCATCAGTCAAATTGCAGTCAAGAAGAGGTTTTGCCATTCCCATCACCATATTGCTCGCATTCTGCCCCATCACAAACACCACAAGTGTGTACGTATCATCAAAGTCAGTCAACCTGCTTTGATTGGGTCGTGCCTTTATGTATCCCTTCAAGATTCATGTTGATTTCTTTGACTCGGTTCTCAGAGGAGATGGCGAAAGTGTCTACATGTCTGGTAGATACGGACACTACATACAAATTCAAAAACAGAAGCTCTCCTTGGCCATGTTGGCTCCTAGACAAAAACAAACAAACAAAAAACATGAAAACAGCAAGTTCGTGATGAAATTGATTCAGAAACAACCCTTTGCAGTCAGGTTTCGTCGAGCACTCGAATTATTTTTCGTGCAAACTGGAAGGAAGCTGATCTTGGGTTGGTAGCTGGGCATCGCAATAAAATGTATGCCGTCCCCAGCTTCAGCTCACATTGCCAAAATTCGTCGGATGCTTCCGATTGGCCAGTGGCGGAAAGAGCTCTCTTAGATCTCAAGCATCCAACTGGCTTGCCCTTAACTTCAAGGACCAAAGACTGTTAGGTTAAAGGAACCCTAGTCGACAGGTAACATGACGAATATGCCCTGATCAGTGACCAGTTCAGCCTCTTCAATCCAGATCTTACAGACCCCTCTTGTCTTATCCGGTTGGGAAGCATCCATGACTTGATACATCATTCCGTTT
>PGCI01000508.1:0-38300 GCA_002873125.1 Puccinia coronata f. sp. avenae | reverse complement strand
GAAAGAAAGAGAAGAAAGGAAAGAGAAAGAGAAAGAAAGAAAGAAAGGAGAAGAAAAGAAAGAAAAAAAAAGAAAGAGAGAGAAAGAAAGAAAGAAAGAAAGAAAGAAAGAAAGAAAGAAAGAAAGAAAGAAAGAAAGAAAAGAAGAAAGAAAGAAAGAAAGAAAAGAAAGAAAGAAAGAAAAGAAAGAAAAGAAAGAAAGAAAGAAAGAAAGAAAGAAAGAAAGAAAGAAAGGAAAAGAAAGAAAAGAAGAAGAAGAAAGAAAGAAAGAAAGAAAGAAAGAAAGAAAGGAAAGAAAGAAAGAAAAAAAAAAAGAAAGAAAAGAAAGAAAGAAAGAAAGAAAGAAAGAAAGAAAGAAAGAAAGAAAGAAAGAAAGAAAGAAAGAAGAAAGAAAGAAAGAAAGAAAGAAAAAAAGAAAGAAAGAAAGAAAGAAAGAAAGAAAAGTTATATTTTTTTATTAAAAAAAATTGAGATTATACCCCCAAAAAATATTAAAAAGCACTGGGGTGTTTGAACATTTTTTTGTGGTGAGGAGTCCCAAAGTGAATTTTCAATTTTGTCCCTGTTTTGCTGACCACTGTGATCCAAGATTTCATTTGGTCAAATTTTTTTCATTTATTTTCATTCCTTTCACATGTCCAGCTGTGGCCTCTAATTTTTTTCAGAATTTTTCAAACCATATTCATGGTTTTTGAAAATCTGCAATAATTGAAATCAATTTGATAAATTTCAAATTGTTTTCATTTTGATTAATTTATTCAGATTTATTCTTTTGAACCCATTTTGTACCCCTAAACCAGGAGTTGTGACTTGAAGTATGTTGGTTGGTCTACTAGACTTTGACAAAATGTGCCAGATCTTTATGGTGAGGCACTGTACAGCGCCCAGAGAAATCAGTTTTCATTAAAGTTTACATGGAAATAGACAGCACCATCCACCCATGTGAAATCCTGAGCTTTTGCCCAAAGGTACAAAAATTCCCCAAAAGAATGAATGTCAGGCTATGTGATGCCAAGGACTGAACCTTCTAGCTACACGGCCGGCAAAATGAATAGATAAAGTTATAAAAATATATAAATAATATTTTTTATGGGTTTTGGGAATTTTGTAGTCCTTTTGGGAAGTAGAAATAATAATAAAATAGAGTAATGGGGGAATCAGTTAATATTCCAGAGGGGCCTGCAAGCAGGGGTGTTTAGGGTGCCCTCTAATTATCAGGACCTGTATACAGGGTGGTTTTGAATTGTAACCTGATCTTCTGGGGCCTGCAAGCAGGGGTGTTTATTGTGCCCAGGATATATAGGGTGGGGAGGAATTGGTAACAAGAAAGGTACTCACTATTTCTTGTTACAGAAATCCTCCTAGGCTGGTATTAGAGTAACAGAAGTGGCTGATGATGATGGTGAGTTTTCTGTTGAAACTGGAAGAGTGCTAAATAATATAATGAAGGTTCACAAGGTTGGACACAAGGCTATAAGCTAGTGGACAATGCTGAGTGATAATTTTCAGTGGTAATGATAAAGCTGGGGAATCCTCAAGAGGGGAGACACAGGGGTCTTTAAATATTCTTTTTAGACCTCTGGGGACAAAATCAGAGAGCTTGAATATTTCTGGGGGCAGATCTTTGATCATTTGATCTGCTTAGTGGATCAGGGATAGATCTTCCCTGTAGTTTTTGTTATATTGTATAAGTCATGTAAGGAGTTATAATAGAGGGTTCACTTTGGTGAGTGACCCTAGGTTAATTTATGTGTAGAATTCATTTATGAAGTCTACTTTGTAATATTGTAAATGATTGTTAAGTTTTTTGTTATTTTTTGTTACTATGTTAAGCTTGTCTCTGCATAGTAGCAAGCTGACAATGAATATAAATGAAAATTAACCAAAATTTCAATGCATGATGGCTTAAAAAAACATCTGAGGTATTTGAACTTTGACAACTGCTTGATTAATTTTTTCATCAAAAAAGTGAAAAGTGGGTCAGGAAGAAGGGTATCTGAATAATTTGATGAGATTTTGAAATTTTTCAAAATATTGAAGAGTATACTTGAAGGACATATCCAAAAACTGGTTGAAATTGTGATTCTTCAGAATCTCAGTGGTGTTTTTAATTTTTCCATTTTGCAAGACCAGGAAATTGTTGGAAAAAAGATCAAATACATAACAAATTTTGGATTTTCAAATTTTCATTACCTCTTTCAGATGCACTGCTTTCTGACCCCTTGTTCAATTTTTTGATGAAAAAATTAATCAAGCAGTTGTCAAAGTTCAAATATCTCAAATGTTTTTTGGGGCTTGATAGCGGCACGCCCGAAGGGCGTGCGCACGCCCCCCCAAACGCCTAAAAAAAAGGTGTGCGGGGGCTGCACGCCTTCCCATACAGGCGTGCAAACCCCTGCACGCCCTCCCCCGCATGCCTACAAATGGTGTAAGGATGGCCAGCTTGGCGTGCGGCCCCGCCGGACAGGCGTGCTGGCCATGCACGCCTGTCCGGAGGGCGTGCAGGCCTTGCACGCCCTCCGGACAGGCGTGCACGGCCGGCATGCCTGTCCAGCCAGGCTCACGTAAGCCTCTTGAATTGAGAGGCTTACGTGAGCCCCTTGGTGCCCTTATAAGGGTACCGTTTGGTACCCTTATAAGGGTACCGTTTGGTACCCTTATAAGGGTACCACTTGGTACCCTTATAAGAGTACCGTCCCTTATAAGGGTACCGTTCGGTACCCTTATAAGGGACGGTACCCTTATAAGGGTACCGTTTGGTACCCTTATAAGGCCACCGTTTGGTACCCTTATAAGGGTACCGTTTGGTACCCTTATAAGGCCACTGTTTGGTACCCTTATAAGGGTACCGTTTGGTACCCTTATAAGGGTACCAAACGGTACCCTTATAAGGGACAGTACCCTTATAAGGGTACCAAACGGTACCCTTATAAGGGACAGTACCCTTATAAGGGTACCGAACGGTACCCTTATAAGGGACAGTACCCTTATAAGGGTACCGAACGGTACCCTTATAAGGGACAGTACCCTTATAAGGGTACCGAACGGTACCCTTATAAGGGACAGTACCCTTATAAGGGTACCAAACGGTACCCTTATAAGGGTACCAAACGGTACCCTTATAAGGGTACCAAACGGTACCCTTATAAGGGTACCAAACGGTACCCTTATAAGGGTACCAAACGGTACCCTTATAAGGGACAGTACCCTTATAAGGGTACCTTATAAGGTTACCGTTTGGTACCCTTATAAGGGTACCGTTTGGTACCCTTATAAGGGTACCGTTTGGTACCCTTATAAGGGTACCGTTTGGTACCCTTATAAGGGTACCGTTTGGTACCCTTATATGGGTACCGTTTGGTACCCTTATAAGGGTACCGTTCGGTACCCTCATAAGGGTACTGTCCCTTATAAGGGTACCGTTTGGTACCCTTATAAGGGTACTGTCCCTTATAAGGGTACCGTTTGGTACCCTTATAAGGGTACTGTCCCTTATAAGGGTACCGTTTGGTACCCTTATAAGGGACGGTACCAAACAAGGGTGCCGTCCCTTATAAGGGTACCAAACGGTACCCTTATAAAGGACGGCACCCTTATAAGGGTACCACTCGGTACCCTTATAAGGGTACCGTTTGGTACCCTTATGAGGGTACCACTCGGTACCCTTATAAGGGACGGTACCCTTATAAGGGTACCAAGTGGTACCCTTATAAGGGTGCCTTCCCTTATAAGGGTACCAAACGGTACCCTTATAAGGGTACCGTCCCTTATAAGGGTACCGTCCCTTATAAGGGTACCAAACGGTACCCTTATAAGGGTACCATTTGGTACCCTTATAAGGGACGGTACCCTTACAAGGGACGGTGCCCTTACAAGGGACGGTACCCTCATAAGGGTACCGAGTGGTACCCTTATAAGGGTACCGTCCCTTATAAGGGTACCGTCCCTTATAAGGGTACCAAACGGTACCCTTATAAGGGTACCATTTGGTACCCTTATAAGGGACGGTACCCTTACAAGGGACGGTACCCTTATAAGGGTACCGAGTGGTACCCTTATAAGGGTACCAAGTGGTACCCTTATAAGGGTACCAAGTGGTACCCTTATAAGGGTACCAAGTGGTACCCTTATAAGGGTACCAAGTGGTACCCTTATAAGGGTACCAAGTGGTACCCTTATAAGGGTACCAAGTGGTACCCTTATAAGGGTACCGAGTGGTACCCTTATAAGGGTACCAAGTGGTACCCTTATAAGGGTACCAAGTGGTACCCTTATAAGGGTACCAAGTGGCACCCTTATAAGGGTACCAAGTGGTACCCTTATAAGGGTACCAAGTGGTACCCTTATAAGGGTACCAAGTGGTACCCTTATAAGGGTACCAAGTGGTACCCTTATAAGGGTACCAAGTGGTACCCTTATAAGGGTACCAAGTGGTACCCTTATAAGGGTACCAAGTGGTACCCTTATAAGGGTACCAAGTGGTACCCTTATAAGGGTACCAAGTGGTACCCTTATAAGGGTACCAAGTGGTACCCTTATAAGGGTACCAAGTGGTACCCTTATAAGGGTACCAAGTGGTACCCTTATAAGGGTACCGAGTGGTACCCTTATAAGGGTACCAAGTGGTACCCTTATAAGGGTACCGAGTGGTACCCTTATAAGGGTACCAAGTGGTACCCTTATAAGGGTACTGTCCCTTATAACGGTACCACTCGGTACCCTTATAAGGGTACCACTCGGTACCCTTATAAGGGTACCGTTTGGTACCCTTATAAGGGCACCCAGGGGCTCACGTAAGCCTCTCAATTTGAGAGGCTTACGTGAGCCTGGCTGGACAGGCGTGCCGGCCGTGCACGCC
Organism: Puccinia coronata f. sp. avenae; assembly: GCA_002873125.1. Lineage (NCBI taxonomy): Eukaryota > Fungi > Basidiomycota > Pucciniomycetes > Pucciniales > Pucciniaceae > Puccinia > Puccinia coronata. Next base: position 33,443 of record PGCI01000508.1, on the reverse strand, counting down.
TGTCCGGAGGGCGTGTAAGGCCTGCACGCCCTCCGGACAGGCGTGCATGGCCAGCACGCCTGTCTGGCGGGGCCGCACGCCGAGCCGGCCGTCCTCACGCCATTTGTAGGCGTGCGGACGGCGTGCGGCATGCAGGGGTTTGCACGCCTGTATGGGAAGGCGTGCAGCCCCGCACGCCTTTTTTTAGGCGTTCAGGGGGGCGTGCTGCTATCAAGCCCCATGTTTTTTTAAGCCATCATGCATTGTGATTTTTGTTAATTTTCATTTATATTCATTCTTTTGGGAACTTTTTCTACCTTTGGGAAAAAGCTCAGGATTTCACATTGGTGTGTTGTGATGTCTATTTCCAAGTAAACTGTAATGAAAACTTATTGCCGTTCACTGTACACCAAAATGGTGTACTTTGACCATGCACACCAAATGTCAGCCTTAGATACAACACTGTTTCCCAAAAGGCTTCAACAATGTTCTCTTCTTATTCTTCTCTTGAATGTGATTATTGTCATATAATAATATCTATACTTTGTTGTGTATAAGTGTGAAGTAATTAACTATGAAGTTCACATAACATGTAATCATTTTCTCAGTTCAACTTCAAAATGCATATTCATTTTAAGCAACATGGTTCATCCCCCTCAGAGTTGGGCAGATGAAAATTTTCATCATCACTCATCAACCACAACTTAGAAGAAAACAGAACACTTTGGACAACCACTCCTCACTACTCAATAACCAAGGTCCCATCATTACCCCTTGTTGTATTGTTGTGGTCATTGGGTGTCACCTCTTTGAATAGTAAGCAGCTTGCCAAGTTTCTCCTTTCTTCAAAGTTCCTTGTGAGCTTTGATCTTATCCTTCCCCCTTCTTTCTCTTCCTTTCTTCTTCTTCTAGAGGCACCTCATCCAAATAAATCCAGAAGAAATATCTTTCTCATTATCTTAGTCCAGTGGAGCTACCCTCATCCACTCAGGTTTCCTTATAAGTAACCTTGGCTTTAAGCCTAAAAAATAAGGCAGTCTCTGACTGTACCTTCTCCTGCTTCTCAGGTTGAAGAGACTGTGGCTCTGCCAGGTTCTGCATTTCTCCCTAATAAAGGTTAAGCCCATACACCTGTCTTAAAGGGCACATAATTATTCTTCATTCCTCCTCACTTGTCCTCCTCTCTTCCTGAAATATAGATTTGTGCCCCCCATATCTTGTGCTCTGTTGTCACATAAGAGACCCAGGCTCACACCAAATGTGTTGGTGTGCACACATATGTACACCAAGAAAGCTGGTGTAAATCATGCTATAACCCAAATAACTGGGTGTACACCAAACCACACCCCAAAAGGTGCCAAATGGCTGTTGTGCACAGCCACTTCACCCCAACTAATTGGTGTGCATTAGACATGTACACCAAACTACTGCATATTCACAACCTGTGAAAGGGGTGAACCCCTTGGCACCCCAGATGTCTTTGGGGTGTTCACACCCTGCACCCCTCATCTCCCGCACTCATCCTGCTGACTTGACATCAAAAACCAACCAACTTTGCACCAAACCAACACCAACCAACACTGACCAACATGTCACACACACCAAAACAACCCAACACCAATACCAGCAACTCATCAAGCTCCGGTTCATCTCAATCAATTTCTCTGTCAAATCCCTCCTCAGATGAAGACAACGCTGTGGTAGTTATTCACTGCCAAAATTTCAGCTTTTTTCTTTCTTTCTATATTTTCCTCTTTTTCTCACACAGGGACTCAATATTTAGGGAAGGCAACCTCAAAATCAGCTTCTACGGGAAAATTCAACCATAGGGACAACTCACGGATCATCATCACTCCATGGGATCAGAAGTTAGAGCATTGGCCAGATACCAGCTACCCACCCAAATCACAGAATTCCTGAACCCCAACATTTCACAGATATTATTACAGAAATGGATTCCTCAGACAAAACCACTCTAGAAAACTATTCTCGGAATTTTGATTACATCACCGGTTCAGAAGTTATAGGCTAAAATAGTTGCCACACCTAGGTTTATTTCTGCTACATACACACAGACACTGAACACTCACTATGATGGAATGAACTGGGGCCAGTGGACACGGTGCAGGAAGGATGAAGAATTCATTGCTTCAGCTATGAATGAAGACAGACAAGACAAAGAAAAGAAAGAAAAAAAGAGAGGAACGGAAACAGAGAAATGACAACTACATACCTGGGGCCAGTGGACACGGTGCAGGAAGGATGGAGAGAGTCATCCTTCCACGTCCGTGGTCCCAGGTATGGTGGGTGGTCTGTGACATGAGATGAACAACTAGGTGACAGGTCTAAAGCACAAGAAGAAAACAAAGGAGGAAACTGATGACAAAGAAAGAAACATCAACTACTCCAACACACTACAGTACACATACATACATACTAGTACAGGTTCATGCGGGTGCATGCAGGTTGACTACACATACATACACACACAAAGGACACCACATACACTACTCAGACCAATCCACACTAACACCACCTGCAGGCACACTAGTCCAGTTACATACACACTAAAACCAAGTACATACACACTAGAAGGCACCACAACAACCCAGTACACATACACCAACACTCAACAACCTGAATGGTGGACTCTGATTGGTGGGAACAGGATGGCTACATACAACATTCTGAATGATGGAACCTGATTGGTCAGAACCGGATGGATGGACAGCAATAATCCCTCAAGGCTATGCACCTATGACACAATTGTACTTTCCCTGAAGCTAAATTCCCTCATTCACTGTTCCCTTTGGAGCTAAAATCCCTCATCTCTGTCTATTTAAGAGGCTCTCCTCAGTGTTGTTTCCCCCTTCCTCACCAGATCCTGTCACCAGATATCTGAGTCACCCTTACACTCATCAGTATTTTCACCATTACATATCAACACCCTTATATTAGTCATCACCTTTAGTAGTATCATAGTATAACAGATTTAGTCAATATCAGATATCACCTTTTCAGAGCTCAGTAACTTTATTAAGGGTTAACACCCCAGATCACCCACATTACATACCATCAGTCATCACTCATCAACAACCATTACCATCATCAACAACCTTATAGTTACGCTTCACATTCCTTCTCTACGGGCATTTTGAACCAACCAATCCTATCACAGTTAAATAATCTGCCAAGCAAGCTTGGTGGTCTTGTTTTTCTGATAGTATAGAAGGGCAGAGTTTGCACCTCCATTATCCCCTTCTCCATTCAGCAAAAGGTTTTCACAAACGCTTTTGAGTCTTACAACGCAACATGCTTGAAAATTGCTCTTCCTGTTGAAGACTTGCACCCACCGGTAAGAATGACATTCCAACTAAGAACCAACGTGTTGCTGACTGGACTCCAGATCCCGTCAACAACATCACCACGGTCAATGGTATTATTTCTGATATCAAACATTACAACTTCACATCTCGTTGTCAGTATCCATGTTTTTGTTAATTCTATTTTTTTGTTAAACTCATTTCCAAGAACTAACCATTGTGAGAACTCCTTTTGGGATGGGTTGGAAGTCCTGTGAGGGGGAAATAACTGAGATAATATTTCAAAGTATGTATGAACTATTATGACTGTTACGGGTGGTTTGAAAGACCTGCCCCTCTAATATACTACATAAGAGCTAACACAAAAAAATTATTTATTTGTTGTGGCTAACTAATGATAGAGAGACTTATATGTAGTAGTCTTGTATCAGGCTTAGATCAACTTTCTTCTTCAGCAATATCACCTTGAGTGTGCGTGGATCTTTGATATGATGTAGTGGATGAGATAAGGTAAGTAAGAATGTGATAGAGTGGAAGTGATCAAGAATAGACTATGAGTTGAATGATAAGAGCTGATGAAATCTTTTTATCTTTTTGTAGTTTTGTGAAAGAGGTGATGATGATAAAGTCTTGTGAAAAGAGTAAGTGAAATGTTTTTATGTCCTTTTATGTTTTCTGTGAATGACTATAAGTGACACTGATGAAAAGTGGACTATTCAGGATATTTTATGCCCTCTCTCTTAGCCTTTAAGATATAATACCCTTAAGGTATGAAAGCTTCTCAGGCTTCCCCAATTTAGATCACACTTACTATCTTGAGAACAGATGTAAGTGTTTTACCTTTCTGGCCTTCTTCTGTTGTGTGATGGATGTGTTTGAGTTGTTGTGAATGTGAGAGCTTGATGGTTGGGTGTGTGTAGGTGATCCCCTGATGAGGTGGGTGAGCTGATTTTGAGGGGAGAGAGGCCCTTGTTTTATATTGAATAGTGAGGTATTTTTGCTGGTGTGAAAATCCTTTGAGGGATTTTTGCTGGTGAGGATCTGAATCATGTCTTCTAATTGGTCAGAACTTGATGTCTGAATCCTACGTGATGATTGGTCAGAGCTGAGCCGTGCATCCTTATTGGTCAGAACTTGATGACTGAATTCTTCTAGAGTTTTCCTGTCTGAACCGTGATCTCTGATTGTTCAGAACTTGATGAGGTAATTCTTCTTGAGACTTCTGGCTGAACCGTGTGTCCTGATTGGCCGGACTTCTATTTCTGAATCCTACGTGTTGATTGGTCAGAACTTGATGGCTGAACCGTACCTGATGATTGGTCAGAGTTGATTATGTAAGACTATGGACTAAAACTATGGATTAAGCTATGACTATGTGATTGTCCCTGTGCTATGTACTTATAAAACTATGTATAACGACTATGTATATATAATTATGGATTAAATGGGACTAGCCCAGAGGTTTGAGTGAGTGACTATGGTTGAAGTTCCAGTGAGAGTGGAAATATGTGGTGACATGTTGGGTCTGTGACATCCCTGATGGGATAATTAATCCTTGTGACATATTTGATACTTGAAACCTAAATAGCACACCACACCGTGTCCGTAATGTTTAGAACCTTTAGATTGCCCACCTTCTGATCAGTTCAACTTGATGGACACTTTGCTCAAATTCTGTCCAAAATGGGCCAAAGAACACAGATATGCAGTTGCTAAGGCCCACTCAAACACCAACAAGAATGTTTACATCCGGTGCAGTTGATCAGGTGAATATTGCAGATCTAGCTTGAACCTCTCAGAATGCAAGGCAGCCACCTCAAAAATCATGTGTCCGTTTGAAATCAAAGGCTTGATTCCAACCAGCAAGAAAACTATCAACAAATTTTGGATGTTAGAGATCCAACACAGAAAACACAACCACAAACCATCTTCTTCTCCCTTGTCACATGTTGCTCACAAAAAACTCATACCTGAACAGTTTGAAGAAATCCAAAAGCTCTCACAGTCCAACCTCAAGCCAGCACAAATACTGCTACAGCTTCAAACATCTGATAACAAGACATATGCAACCAACAAGACAGTAATCAATGCTCTTCAAAGGATACAATGGAAAGACTTGGCCGGTAGGACCCCAATTGAAGCCCTTCTATGCGTCTTGAAGGAGACAAACTGGTCTTTTGACATCAAGGTGAAAGACAATGGCGCCATCAAGAATCTTTTTTTTTTGCTCACCCTGGCTCCATTCATCTTGCTTGGATCAACCATCATGTGGCGCTTTTGGATTCAACTTACAAGACCAATTGCTATTGACTCCCTTTGCACCATGGGAAAGAAGGGGGCACTCCCCAGGGAGTGCCATAGCTTAACTTTTTCCTGTAACTCTGGTGGATACCTCCCCTACATCTTTCTTTGCACTTCACAAAGTATTGGTTAACTCACGTTGAACTCATCTGGAATTTGACTGGAATTTAGTTTAATCTGTATAGAAAAGATATCCAAAACAAATTTGTAATTCAAGTTGAATTGTTCTTCAATTGATAAAATCATTCTGGTGAAAATCCAGACTGTTTGATTGAAATTTTAGTAGTGTACAAACAAGTGATTCATCAAGGATGATAATGTTCCAACAGATCATCATGGCCAAGATCTTCTTTGAAAAAATTGGTTAATAATTGTATTATACCATTTAATTCTTTACCTTCTGCATCCAAATTATAAATCTAAGAATTTGCCCTGACATCAGCAAAAATTTTCTGCAATTGTGCCACAACATGTGACAAAATGGTAGCCCTCTCAGTCCAAAAACTGATTGAAGTCAATCCAGGGAGTGTTAGCGTTCAGCTGGACATCATGTTGCATTGCCACACACTTTGTGGTAAGAGGGGTTTTATTTATTTATTTATATATTCTCAGCTTCATGTTCCATTTCTGTTTTTTGTGAGAGGGAATTTTGACAATGTCCCCCTGTCCCGCTTGAGTGGGATAGGGGGACATTGTCAAAATTGGTTTCACACCCCATAACCAACACAAACTAGTAATCATCCATGAAAGGCCCAGCCGTTGACCAGTATTTCTGTGTAACATGCATTTATTGAGAAATTGTAGTCCACAGTCATGATCAAGTTGAGCTAGAATCCAAAATAAATTCAACAAAGGTTCACTGCCAGAAAATCTGGCTCAGATGGCTGCATCCAAGTTTTTATTGGATGCGGCCATCCGATTCAAACTCGGGCGCGCGCCACCAAGTGAATTGCTGACCGATTCAAACTCAGTGGCCAAATGCCTGGGCCGCTGAGTTTGAATGTGTCAGCGATTCACTTGGTGGCGCGCGCCCAAGTTTGAATCAGATGGCCGCATCCAATAAAAACTTGGATGCAGCCATCCAAGCCAACTTTTCTGGCAGTGGTTGTTGATAATTTCACAATATTCAGCACATCACTTCATCATTATTTCACCTTCATTTCACCTTATCAAAAGGAATAATTTGTGATTGACTTCTGACAGAGTGCAGACCAAAACCAGGGTCAACTTAAGCTATGGCACTACCTGGGGAGTGCCCCCTCCTCTCCCCTGGTGTTGCTACATGTAATTGGTTAGGCTGCATCCAACCAATCTTTCTCAATTGATTTTTTTTGGCAACCAAAGACAGCAACAGCTACTTATGGGAAGTCAATAACTTGAAGAAGGACATTTGGCAACCCCAGCACATCCCAGCCTTGTTTATCTACAATAGGGACATTGCTTTACGTGGCGCATTGGACAAAGTGTTTCCTGATTTGCAAGCAAATCTTTGTACTTGGCAGCTGAACAAAAATATCACAACACACTGCAAAAAGTTCTTTTCCCACCTTCCTGCAAACAATACCTCTGCTTTAAAAAAATCAGCCAATCCCTGGCACGATTTCATGTCTCTCTGGGGCCAAGTTACCCATGCAAAAACGCAGATCTTTATTTTGAATGATTCAAAGCGTTGAGAGCTCATCTTGCCTCTTGCCCCGTTTTTCTTGAATATATCAAAACATCAATAGTGCCTGTCAAGGAGCTATTGGTTGTTTTGTGGGCTTGTAAGTACCCCCACCTTCACAATCTCAACACATCTTGTGTTGAATCTGGTCACGCATATCTCAAAATGTTCATCAAAAAATTGACCGGCAACTTGCTCACAGTGTTTCAGTCATTAGCCCTTGTGGTTGACACCCAAATAAACCAGGTTCAAAAGTAGATTGGGAGGGATTCTGTCAAGAAACCAATCAACATTCCAAAATGCTTCACCCCTTGTCTTGTCAACATATCAAGTTTTGCACTCAACAAATGTCTCAATCAATTCAACAAGATCAAGACAATCAATCCAACTGAACTGTGCTGATCACAGACCGTTACAATTGGTCTTGGAATAACTTGTTCCCATAGGATCAAGGAGATGATCAATGGGTGGAAATGATTTGGATCCCAACAATTTCCACTCTCAGTGGCATCTCAAGTATAACCCAGAGATAATGGTAAGTAATTTTTTTTCTTGGTACCAATAATTTCACTTATTGACTTTGTGTGGATACCATAATATGAAAATCAGAGATGCAAAATTCCCAGAATTGATCTGAAAGAAGAGATCAGGAAAATTTTTGTGGCTCTCTCAAGTGAAGATCCAAAAAACCAGGAGAAGATGCTTGCACAAATCAAACAGGTTATTGTTGGAACACATTTTGCTATTCCAATCCAGGCGCCCAAGGTCAAAACAAAAACAAAAGGGAGGCTGGCAGCAAAGAAAGATTGTTCAACATAAACTAAGCAAAATCCTTCAGCATTCAAGCATGTTGAAAAAAGTTTAAAACCTCAAAACAAGCAACCCTCAAAGAGACCAGGAAGAAAAGAAACAAAACAAATGAAAACACAAGTCAAGGATGACTCTGATTCCAACCACAAAGAGCAAGAAGAATCATTTCATGAAGAAAGCAATGATTTGGAGTTGGGAGAGCTGGATGATACTCATGATATCAAAAAGTCAAAAGTGGAAACAAGCTGTAGCCAGGAGGCAATCAATCTAAAAGTCACGAGAAAATTGTTGAAGGATGGGGGAGAAACAGCTTCTGTCAGAGTAAGCTCAATTTTCATCATTCATTTGTTTTTCTGCAAACATTTAATTTTATTGACACTTGGTTTGGACCTTCTACTTGTCACAGATTCCCAATCATCTGAAAGAATACATCTCTGATGTGTTTGATCCTTCAGGCAATGGTATTTGCAGTTTCCAATGTCTTGCAAAATTGCTTGGTTACAATGCAGATGGATGGTTTCAGGTCCAAGAAGAGATTGTCAAGGAGGCAAGTGAGAACATACGGCTTTACTCCAGGGCGCAGGGAGGAGAAGTGGAAATGAGGAAAATTATCAACAATATTGACGTGGCCAGCATAGGATCAGAGATCACCCAAACCCAGTGGCTCTCCAAGCTCTTGCACGGTCAGATTATTGCAAATAGACACAAATGACCAATAGTTTTCCTTGGGCTATTGGAATGCCTTACCTTCATTCCCCTACGTACTTCTTGGTGTGGAGGAGCTGACCCAATCTACCCTCTACACGTCAACAATAACCATTGGGTTTTGGCTAATATATGTGCAGGGAAAGGATGGGGTCAAACCCATTCCTTCTCCTTATACGCTAAAGCAGACGACTTCAAAAAATTTCAAAGCCTGGATGTATCATATTCAAAATGGCCTTTCTATTTATGAGGGACTCAATACTTCCCAAAATTAAGGTTTACTCTTGTTTCTTTATTTTTCTTGCTTTTGTCTGATATTTGCTTACTTTTGCGTTTTTTTGGTTTTATTTCTTTAGTTGCTTTTCTTTCTATCACTGTGTTGATGTTTTTCTTTTTCTTATTTTGTATAATTTCTTTCCTTCTTGAATAAGAAATGTTATGACTGAATGGGCTGCACACCAAATAAAATAGATTTCAAACCAAAAAAGACAACATTTGGTGTACTTACCTTTGCACACCAAAATGCGCCAGGGCTTTGGTGTGCCACTTTTGCAACCTGATGTAGAAATAGGTGTACACTAATGATCATGTACACCAAATGAGTTGGAGCACATTCATTTGCACACCAGTTTTTCACCTTTTTTGGGGTGCATGTGCATGTACCCCACTATTATTGGTGTGCATGTCCATGCACACCAGCTAATTGGTGTGCATTATGGCTTTACACCAATATTATTGGTGTTCACACTTGTGCACACCAAAAACATGGTGTGCAAGGATTAAAAAGTTGGTGTGCCTAGAGGCTGACCCTAAAAAAACCAAGTGGGAAAACGCATGGCCCTCTCACTTCCTTCTCTGTCTTCTAATTTGGTGGTGATTTGCTGCTTAATTGTTTTTCAAATCTGTCCTTCAATTTGCAGTGTTCCAGATGATCTTCCAGTTTCCACAAGTTCTCATTTGGTCCAAATCCCTTCCAAACAGCCAAATACTCCACTCCCTTCCCCCTCTTCATCTTCTCCAATACCTCCTCAACTTCTCATTCCTCCTTTTCTTTGACATGTATTGGGTTTGGCATTTTGATCCTACTTTCTTCTATCTTGTCCAGTTGATTCTTGCATGATTTAGACACATAAAACATGGAATGTACTCCTTGCATAGAAGCAGAAAATGTCAGCTTGTATCACTGCAGGGAAAACTTGCTCAACTGTGCTCAGTTGACATGCAATCACTTCAGCATCATTCAAGTCTCACTCAGCTCCAATGTACAGTTCCTCAACAGAAATTTTTGCCGCAGATGAAATGAGTTTGATGACTTGTTAAATGTTAGTGAACCTTGCTGGTTCATCAGTGCATGCCTGTGTGCACACAACTTGGTCACTGACTTTCCTTGACTACTCCAACTGCCACAAATCACACTACCAACATTTTCCACCAAAAAAATCAACTGATAACCTCTGAATAAGCTGAAGGATCACTAGATAAAATCAAGTGAGTGACTCTCAGTGCATACATTGTTTCAAACTGACATTTTTCCATTTTGATTTTGTGTGTTAGTCTTTAGATGCCTTGAAAACTGCATCTCACCACTGAACAAAAGCCCAAGATTGTTGGCATTGCTGATGCTGCTATGAGCAAGACAGATATAGGGCTTTGCCTTGGTATTGGACAAAGAACTGCTTCAGATTTCATTGCTTGGAATGCGGCTCAAGGAACAATAGTCATGGAACCCAGACCTGGAAGACCTTGCAATACCAATGAGCAAGATCTCCATCAGCTCCAATCAATTCTTCTGAAGATTGAATTTCACAAAGTATTGGTTAACTCATGTTGAACTCATCTGGAATCTGAATGGAATTTAGATCAGTCTGTAAAGAAAAGATTTCCAAAAGAAATTTGCAATTCAAGTTGAATTGTTCTTCAATTGATAAAATTATTCTGGTGAAAATTCAGATAGCTGTTTGATTGAAATTTTATTAGTTTACAAAAAGGGAATTCAGGAAGGATGATAATGTGCTAACAGATCATCATTGCCAAGATCTTTTTGTTGGAGAGTGAGCTTGAGAGAATAGATGATTCATTTCTCTATGAGGAATGAATCCTATAAATACTATGTACAAGATGTGACAGGCTGCTTGGTTGAGAACTAATGACATGTCCTGTACATGTACCAACACTTTTTTTGAAAAAATTGGCTAATAATTGCACTATACTATTGAATTCTTTACCTTTTGCATCCAACTAAATCTAAGAGGTTTCCCTAACAATAGCAAAAATTTGCCGCAGTTGTACCACAACATGTGAAAAAGGTGCTCCTCTTTGTCCAAAAAATGATTGAAGTCAATCCAGGGAGTGTGAGGATTCAGCTGGACATCATGTTGCATTACCACACATTTTGTGGTAAGATGGGTTTTTTTATTTATTTATAAATTCTCAATTTCATGTTCTATTTCTGTTTTTTGTGAGAGGAGATTTTGACAATGTCCACCTTATTGCGCTTGAGCGCAATAGGGGGGACATTTTCAAAATTGGTTTCACACCCCATGACCAACAAACACTGGTAAAAGTCTGTGTAGGCCCAGCCTGTTCACCAGTATGTCTGTGTAACATGCATCCATGGAGAAATTGTAGTCCATAGTCATGATTGAGTTGAGCTCAAATTCAAAATGAATTGAACAAAATTTATTGATAATTTCACAATGTGTAGAATATCATTTCATCATTATTTCACCTCCAGTTCACCTCATTGAAATGAATAGTTCATCAACAATTTGTGATTGACTTCTGACAGAGTTCAGACCAAAACCAGGGTCAACTTCAGCTATGGCACTCCCTGGGGACAGCCCCCTCCTCTCCCCTGGTGTGAGGGCCCCACAGGGCCTCTGTCTCACCAAGAGGATTATGTGAAATGCTCAGTTTTTGGCCTGAGCACCCTGTCTTCCAAGGCCTGTATTTGCCTCTTTTTTGGTTTTTTATTTTTTAGAATTATGGCTTTGGCCCAATTGGACTGCCCCCAGGATGCCAAAATGGAGGTCATCTGTGCACAGCTTTCAACAGTGTAACCATTACAATACATGTAGCGCGGAACCACATGTATTGTATTGGTTGATAGCTTCAATACTGTGAATTGGTATTGTATTGGGTTGTCAATACCATACCAATTTGTTTTGGTATGTATTGCCTGGCCCAGTACAATACAGAGAAGAAAATTTCTGTGCATTGGACGGCCAAGACCACTCCAATTAATTATGTATTGGAACAGTATTAGTGATATCCTCCCTCCAATACAATACACAGTTTTCAAAAACTGTGTATCAGTGAGGGCAATTCAATGTATTGGTATTGTATTGCCCAGACAATACAATACACAGGTTTTAAAAAACTGTGTATCAGTGAACAAACTAATGTGATACAAAGTATTGGCCTACACAATATGTGTATTCTAATGGTTACACCGTTGCATCTTTTGGTACCTCTTGGGACCCACACCACCACATGTGAGCCCCTTGTGATCACAAGGGCGCAAAACGTTTGAGCAGATGGTGATGATGCCCCCCAAAAAACCAATTCTGATTCCAATTCCTTAAGACAAACTGTACATCCATGTATAGAACTTTACAACAGCTGTACCTAAGAGCAGTTAACCCATAATAATGAATGATGCAGGGCTACACAGTGACAGTATTGACTGTGCATGAAATACTGCTGAAACTGGCAACATTATGACAGAAGTGCTGAATATAAAGGAAACAAATTTTCAAAAGTTTGTGAGGCCCTCAAAACAAAAAATCAAGAAAATGTGTTGGGTACCAGATTAAAGATGCAACACAGGCAAATTTAATGGTGCCAATGTCAACCCTTTTGCAAGTGTTTTACATGTAGGTTTGGGGGTTCAAACATTTGCACCTGCAAAAAGCGGGTCAAGCCACTCAGGTGCTCATTCCAAAAAATGCTTATTGTAAGTAAGTCCCTCCCTGCCGGTTGGGAGAGGACTGATGTTGAGTTTGGGGTGTTTCCCGCTTGCAGTTCTTTCTGGCGGTGCGAAAATCGGTGTCCGCGTCCGGCCCAAACCCGGGCGGGTTCGGGTGGCCTGTTGGACACCCGGCCCAATTTCGCGAGGCCATACGTCATGGGACCCCGGGGTTAGTGGTGCCCCGAGTTTCCCCGGCTGAGCAGCTGTTGACCATCCCTATGTACAAATAGTACTCTTTCCTTTTCCCCTCCGCAGATAAAACCAAACACAAACTCACCATGATCAGAGCACGAACCACCCAGCAGAACCACAGCCTACGCACCCTGGTCAGAGCCAACACCCGATCAGCCTACTGCCTCGCCGGCCCAGCCAACGCATCATTCCCACTCTCACACTCTGCCTCTCCTTCCCTCGCCACTCGTCCCTCGATCAACTTCCATTCCGATGCTAGAATCAACAGAACCCAGTCGCAATATCATCTGTCAGTCCACCTTCCTCACCTCCCTCAAGAAACAGCTCGAAAAAACAGGCCTTGACAGCATCTTTTTCTGCAATCTAGCATCCGATCGTTTCATTCCTCAGGAGCCAACTCAGGTCAGAAAGGTTCTCTTGGGAATCCTTTGCCTATTGATGCTGATCCTTCGTACCATAGTCGAAACTGTGAAGGTCCCTCAAATGGCCGAGTCCATCTCGGAGGGCACTCTGAAACAATGGCTGAAGAAGACGGGCGATTTCGTGAAGGTAGATGAAGAGGTGGCGACGATCGAGACAGACAAAATCGACGTGAGTGTGAATGCTCCCAAGTCGGGGAAAATCGTAGAAATGCTTGCAAACGAAGAAGACACGGTGTCAGTTGGCCAAGATCTGTTCAAACTTGAACCAGGAGAAGGCCCCGGTGAGGACGCTGCTAGTCAGCCTATTAGTGAAAACCAGTCCCACTCCGAATCTGAAGTGACGTCCGGAGCCAAGGACGAGAACCAAGCGAAATCTACTGCCGAAGCCACCCCGGATAGACAACCCACTTCCAAAAAATGGTCGGATGTCGAGGTGGAGAACAAGGAACACCAGCCTCGAAGGTCCGAGCCTCAGCTCACCGAATCTAAACTTCCCCTCGGCAGGACTGACTTCGATGGAAAATCCTTGAGCGATCCTCACTCCAGCAGACCTGCACTATTCGACCGCACCGAACGCAGGGTAAAATCTCGCACATTTCTTTCTAATATATTTCCAACAATGCCTTTTTTAATAATTTATATGTGTTCACCTCCCACAATAAAAAAAACAGGTTAAGATGAACCGAATGAGGAGCCGAATTTCCGAGCGACTAAAACAGTCACAAAACACGGCAGCATCATTGACGACGTTCAACGAGATCGACATGTCGTCGTTGATGGAGATGCGCAAGCTATACAAGGACGGAGTTCTGAAAGAGCGGGGGGTGAAGCTAGGGTTCATGTCGGCGTTTGCGAAGGCGGCGTGTCTAGCGTTGAAGGAGATCCCGGGGGCGAATGCGTCGATAGAGGGGCCGGGTGTGGGGGACCAGATAGTGTACCGGGACTATGTGGACCTCAGTGTGGCGGTGGCCACGCCGAAAGGCCTCGTCACGCCCGTCGTGCGCAACGCCGAGAGCCTCGGGTTCGTCGAGATCGAGGAGGAGATCGCGCGGCTTGGCGCCAAGGCTAAGGACAACAAGCTCTCGCTCGAAGACATGGCCGGCGGCACCTTCACCATCTCCAACGGCGGCGTCTTCGGTTCCCTCTATGGCACCGTATGTTGTTCCTCTCTCTTTCTGTCTCTCGTCCGCTCGCTCCTACCTGTGTTGTCCCTGATCAAATCCCGCTTCCTCTGTTTGCCGTCTGTCCATAGCCCATCATCAATCTCCCGCAATCGGCCGTGCTCGGCATGCACACTATCAAAGACACCCCGGTCGTCAGAAACGGCCAAATTGTCATCCGACCCATCATGATTGTCGCCCTCACTTACGACGTGAGTTCCCAATACATTTTTCTTTTTCGTGTAGAGAGAGAGAGAGAGCTTAACTAATAGGTGTTGATCTTATGTCTTGATAGCATCGCATCCTCGACGGCCGTGAAGCCGTGACGTTCCTAGTCAGGATCAAAGAATACATTGAAGAGTGAGTCATGCATGCATCTCGTTTTCCTGATCCATGATTGCCCAACTGCCCAACTGACTTGCCCCTCCCCCCTTTTCTTGTGTGATCTGCTTGTTTTGCTGTATAATAGCCCCCGCAAAATGCTTCTGGCCTAGAGCAGTCACACTCCCGCCCACCCGCATATGAACCCTCGCCTTGTACTATGTGACATATGTCTCCTTTCTTTTTTTTATTGCAACGCCTGTCTTACTTCTATTTCCTTCTTTCCCGTTGGTTTTGCTCGGTGGAAAATTGCCTTTTCAATGTGGCCACGCATGTGTTCCCTGCATCAAACAAAAATATATCATACATTCATATACTTTTTTTGATCTGTCTCTCTCTCCTGTTCTTATCATACTGAACCTTGCTTCATTTGGTTGTGTAGTCAATAAAAGCGGAGGTTGATGTGTGGGTCCTCTTGAATCAGAGGGGGTTTTTGTTGAGAGATAGAATCTGGAGGACCATGATGGAGATGCATTGCAGAGGAAAACACAGGCTTATATAGTCTAGATATGTGAGTAATGTGCCGCAGTTGACTAGTATGGGATATGGACATATGTGCATATGTCTATGTCCTAACCCCCTCCCTGTTGACCAGGCAAAGTGCCCAGTACTTGCTCCGCAAGTAACTCATGTTTTTCTGGACTAAGGGCCTGTACCATAGCTTTCCGGGTTTTTGAGCCCCGGAATCCGTGAGACCAAAATTTCCGAAAATGTCGGAGACAGATTTTCCACGGATTGTCCTGTGTGAAAACCCTGGATTTTCTCACGAGCGTACCACAAAACCAGCAGTTTTTCCAAACCATCCCCACCACCAATCATCACCATCATCTCCCATCCCCTCTCAATGGAAGCCCAAAATCGACGAACATTGCTAATCAGATGTGCAATTGCTCTCCTCGGATTGTTCCTGCTCATTGAAATGGAGGATAAGGAAGCATACTACAGCGATGGTGGCCAATCTCGTCTGCCTCGATTTCTCCTTGAAGAAGCTCGACCGGAGCTTTTCCGCGAAGTAACAGCCCTTGAACGACATACTTTTGAGTTGCTCGTTGAGGAATTCCGGCGCCGAGGGCTTTTGGAAGACGGCCGATCTGTTCGAGTGGAGGAACAGGTGTTGATGTTCCTTGACATTGTTGTATACAACAATGCCATGCGGCAGACGGCAGTGAAGTTTTGCCGTGGTCTTTACACCGTGCAAAGGTATTTGATACTCTCTTCAGCTTGAATGTTATTGCAAACTGACCAGACTAAATACAGATATTTTCATGCGGTCCTTGATGCTTTGGTTGCGTTATACCCTTGATATGTGAATCTAACTCCGCCAACATCCTTACCCGAGAGGCTTCAAGACCCAAAGTATGCAGCTTTCAAGAACTGCCTCGGTGCGTTGGATGGCGTCTTGATACCAGTTAAAGTGCCTCTTCATCAGCAAGCCCCCTATCGCACTCGAAAAGGCTTCCTTGCCCAAAACGTTCTTGCAGTTGTTAGCTTCGACTTTAAATTTCTCTATCTTTTGGCTGGTTGGGAAGGTAGTGCCCACGATGGGACTGTCCTTGCAGATGCTTTTCGCAAAAAGTTCACAATCTTGGAGAAGAAGTACTTCCTCGCAGACGCTGGTTATGCCCTACAAAAGGGCCTCCTTACACCATTCCGAGCCACCCGATACCATCTTAAGGAGCAAGCTGCTGCAGGTTTGAGGCCTGCCACTCAAAAAGAACTCTACAACTTACGACACTCCTCCTTGCGCAATGTTGTTGAACGTCTCTTTGGATGCTTAAAAGCAAAATTCAAGATTCTAACCACACCCTCCAAGCACAGCATTGAACGACAAGTGCAGCTTGTTTATGCCCTCGCAACTCTATGGAACTTCCTCCGCGATCATCAGCAACTTGATGACAACCAAATCCTCATGGATGACGAGGCATTCAACAACAGGTCTGATGAAGAGACCGATCCAACTCCTCATTTGCGTTCGGCTGTTGAAGATGCGGCCATGGGACCTCAACGCGCAAGGATTTGTGAAAAGCTCTGGAGTCAATATCAAACCTATTTAGCAGCCAATCCTTGGTCTCATTGAATTGCCTAATGTATTGTTCCTCTGGTTCATTTTTCTCAAAAACAAGCATTCTTTTTGTAAGAAGAATAGTCTCTTTTGGTTCTTCTTGTGAAAATAAAAGAAATCACAACCATTTTTTGCCTTGATTCAAGTGTTTTAATGCAAGCAGAGCTGCTCTGAGAAGTTGTTTTGAGCATAGATGTGAACCAACAAACAAACAAAACATGCAAGCAGGGTAACTCTGAGAATTTGTTTTGAGCATAGACGTAAACAAACAATCAAAGCAAAGCATGAAGATACTAGTGTTTAAGTTTATCGGCAGTCTCTTCAAGCCAAGCCTTACAAACTGTTGGGTTGGTGGTAGACGCAAGCAATACAAGTACTTCAGCATTAGATTCAGATTCAAGAACTTTGACAAAGCGAATATAATCATGGGTAGCAATCTCCTTTAGGAACATAGAAGAGAGCAATGAAAGAGCTTGGTTTCTGATTGTAAGTTACTTCGGAGTTGCAGGGGAAGGCTCTTCCTTCACCTTAACTTCAGCGGATGCCTGAACGGGGCCGGTCTCACGGAGAGCTCCAACAATCATACCAACACCACTCTTGAAGGCTTCGTACTTTGATTCACGGACTCGCTTGGCAGGGGCAGGTGTTGGTTGTGCGCGTGGAACAACTTCGACACCTTCGTTTTCAGAAAAGGAGTCGTCTCCCTTCATCTTGAGATTGGTGGGGAGTTTTCGTTTGATCGCATTGCTGGAAACGCCAGGTGTGCCGGGGCCAGCTTTTTCCTCAATATGACCTTCATCTTGAGCGGGAATTGCACCGGGAAGGAGAGCGTTTTCGCCAGTGGCGTAGGTACCGGTGAAGAGCAAATGCGCAAGATTGTACCATCGAATGGGATTAGCGCGAAGCGTTGCAATCTTGCGCTTTGGATGAGCCTAAAAAAACAACGGTAAGCAAATCCACAAGTGTTGAAGTATAATGTGAATCTAATTGCCTTTATCAAGTTGTCCCATATGTCCTCATCAGCAGTGACCATCCCAGTGTTTGGATCCCAACCAAAGCCGGATTGCTTCAAGAGGAACGACATGTCGATGTAGATCTTGCGTATTGCTCCCTTCTGGTTTTTGAGCTGTTCGCGTTCAAACTTGATGCTGAATTGCTCAATCATTTTCTTGACAACGCATGTCCATCCTTCGGCTTTCAAATTCCCATTGTCGGTCCCTTTTCCTAGCAAGATTTGGTCAATGATGAATGTGAGAAGAGCTTCTTTTTGGTCGTTGGTCCATATATGGTTTGGCTTCTTTTCTTTTTCCGCTTTTATTTCTTTTTCTTCATCGGAATCAACAGCTTTTTGAGTAGCTTGCTTATTGGAAGCAGGCTTTGTTTGACTCGCTGGATCAGTGACTTTTGCTAGAGCAGGAACAACTGGCTTTGTTGAGGCTTTGGGAGTGGATTCAGAGACTGGAGTTGTGTCTGGTTTAGGGTTGCTCATGGTTGTATATAGTAGATTTGATGGACAAGAAGTTATGTAGATGCGTGTGCTATGCTATGAAATCCTGGCCTGGAAAAACGGGTCTGACCTATTTTTCCAAAACAAGGAAAAGGGGAAACTTTCCAAGGTTCTGTTGTGTGCACTTTTTGGTATATGGTACGCGGGATTTTGGAATCCCAGGATTGCTCAAAAAAAATTGAAATTGGAGCAAAATCCTGGGATTTCGCATGCTATGGTACAGGCCCTAAGACTAGGCTTGGTTAGTAGGTCTGCATTTTGTTTGTCAGTAGGAGTCCAGGAAATGGAAGCCTTATCTTCATACAATGCTTGGTTGGTAATAAAAATTCTCTCTCTGTATGTCTTGTTCTTTTGTTACAGCTATCATCCTTACTTACTTTTAGGGTCAACCTTAAGGCACTCCAAACTTTTACTATGTGCACACCAAGTTTTTGGCTGTAGTAAAGCGGTACACCAATTTCTTGGCGTACTGCGGAAGTGCACTCAATGTTTACGGAGTGCCAAGGATGGTACACCAATCACTCTGGAGTACGCCGCTGGGCACTCAAAATTTGCCAAAATAACTGGAGTGCAGGTCAATGCACTCCACAAAAATGGAGTGCATTTGAGCTGCACTCCAATTATAACTTATCAGTCATTGGCTTCTTAATTTTACTTAACAAATGTTAATTGGAGTGCATCGGAGCGCACACCAAATCACAATTTTTTGGCGTGCAATTGTCTGCAAGCCAAAAAAGCTGGCTTGCACATACCAGTTGGCCAACAAAGTTGGACTTGGAGTACACTGCAATTGGAGACCAGGTGGCAGGATTTGAGCCACTGCAATTATTTTTTTGATTTATCTACTTCACTCTTCAGCATCAAGCTGAGGAATAAACAGATGAAAATGATAAAAAATGACAAGAAAACAAGAAACAAACCATTAGAATGTTGGTACATGTATGTGAAATGTTGGAAGTACTCAACTGCGTGAGCTGTCACACGTTGTAGATAGTATTTATAGTCTTCATTCCTCTTTGAGTGATGAATCACTTTCTCTTCCAAGCTCACTCTCCAACAGGTTACAAGCCTCCTGCCAGAGTAGCTTTCTTTTTCTTTTAATCCTTTTCTTTTCATCACCCTTACATTGTAGCCAAAGACAAGTCCACATCTCAGTAGTCTATCACAGAAGAGCTTAACCCTGTAGTCATCCTGACAAGCCCGTAGTCTCTTGGAAAGACACCAGATACAACATATCCTGCTTCCAATTAAGCTCTTCTCACAATCCAAACACTCCCCCTTCCTTTTTTCTTACACTCCTCACCACAAGATACCTCCTTGCTGAAGCATATTGCCTCAAAAAACCCATGAACGTGCACAATAGTCAATACATTCCCCATACTTTAGCAGTAATGGTGTAAATCCCAATTAAGAGCCTAAGTTATTTGTTGTGATACGCAGCCATCTAACCAAACCTTAAAAGCTTGGTAAGCAACTTGCAACTGCCACTTTGGACTGATCATCCATAGCTAAGCTACACTGGTGTGAGGACAATTGTCTGTCTCACTTGCCCTGAACTTTGTGGCTGCAAATCAGGTATCCGCCCTCTGTGATAGTACCCTATCGTCCAGCACGGAGCTATCAACCCCCTTTTCTTTTTCTCCCTTGCTTCTGCCGTCACTTTCTCACCCCATTTCCCACCTACCAATTTTCAACCAAAACCACAAACCCAAGATCAAATGGGTCCATGATGCTGTCTCCACAATCCATTGCCTGACCCCCAACTCCCATGGCAAATGCACCAGGCTAGGACTGATACCAAATTGGACCACCTTGGGAAGCAACCCCTTCTAATGGTTGGGCAGCAAGTCCATCAACAAGCCAAACAACAAAATCACAGGCCCAGGCCAGCCGTCAAAGCCCAATCAGATAAAAGGCAAACAGACCACCTGAGGCAAGTCAATCCAGCAGACTACGTTGTTTATCCCTCAAATTACTGGATTATCAGCTGAAAATTGGCAAAGGACAGAGCACATTCCCCAACCCAATGTCCAAAAGCCCCTTGGAAGTGCACAAGCACCCCCCGTTGGATACTCCAACATAGCACTCATACTAGCTGAGATGAAGGCTCAGCTTGAAGATGACCAAATGCACCAATATTGTGATGAAACCCGCGCCCGCCGGAAAGCCAAACCTAGACAAGCAGACCCGCATCACGGAAATCATTGTGGCAGTGGCAAAACAGTTCCAAGCAGAAGACATCCTGAAGCCGGACGGGTCTAACCTCTGCCAGTGGGAACGGATGCTCTGCTGTGGAACTACTCTTGGGAGAATAGAGCTTGAGAGGGATTGTATGCTGAAGGGCTGCCTCCCGTAATAGCTGGGAGAGTTATGTTGGACAAGAATAAGAGTATGTGCTCTTAAAGAATAATGGTGCTTGTGAAGATTTTTAGACATATAGAGGGGTGAGTGACTAATAATAGTTTTGGATGATGTATAAATTATCTTATGATCAGAGCCAGGTACCCAAATTCTGTACCCAGGGAGGCTAATAGTGAGACATTATTTTAATAGGTGGCAAGTAATCAATCCTTCTAGTAGAGCTAGGTATCCAATTTTATACCCAGGGAGGCTGATAGTAAGAACCAGTATTATTACTTGGAGAATGAGGAGAATGAGTAGAATGATATGTGACCAGGGATGTGTACTGTAGACTATAGTAGACAAGCTGATGAGGAAAGGGAAATGAGAGGAGGAAGACAGGCCTTGATATAGCCAAATCAGGGGAAATCAGAAAGTGGCCAATATGTGGTTGGAACAATGGAAATGGAAAAAGATGGAACAACTAGCATACAAAATCTGGCTGAGTTGTGGTTGGCAGAACAAATTGGAATCATGGAAGAAATAAGAAGAAAGAAATGTGTGCAGACTTGTGGGTTGGAAGCCAATGAAACATTCTATGGGAGGCTATGGCTGAGGTTGGCAAAGAAAATTCTCAATGGGGTGTTATGAGTACAAAATGGTGGACTTGTGGTTAAGAGATTGTGTGTGTCAGCCTCTGTGATGCCAAGGACTAAAAACTTTTAGCTAAACAAGGTGATAAGAGTGCAAATGATGGGTAGAGTGGGGTATTTTCACATAGAAAAGTAGTAAAAAAGAAGATATAAAAGAATATAACACCAGGGGAGATTTCATGGCACCCGTCAACAGGTGCCATTGCATAACTCATTACCCTCTCTTGGTTCGAACCGTGTTTGGAGGTATGCACATTCAAACTGCATGTTCAACTGAAATCAGTTTGAAGTCACCAACAATCTCACAAGTGTTGCTTGATGTGTATGTGATTTTATGTTCAACTCAAGTGGAAAACTTGAAGCATGCACACCTGAACTGATACCAAAACAACCACAGTTCTGATTTCATCATTCTTTTGAAAATTTACTTTCTTCTTGATTGTTTTATTTCAAAGAAGTATCTTTTTTTTACTTTTTTGAGGAAAAAAAAACTTAAATATAATTTGCTTTTTTGAATGGAATGAATTCACAATCTTCTGTTTTTGAGGTGCCGCAATTCATTCTAGTTGGTCCCGCATTTTGAAGGAATTTTAAAATCAATTGGGTCTTTACCTACCCCTGTTTGTACACTTTTTGGCTCAGACCAAACTTTCCAGCAAACAATCATTTGGATTTGCAACAAAGGTGTCCCATTTTAACCATTTTTTGGTCAAAACAGCAAAAACCACCTTTACAACCTTTTGCACACCTGTAAATCACTGTGAAATATCAATTTGTACTCTGGTGTACGGGCGTACAGCAGCATAAAAATTCAAATGTCACAATAATGTAACAAGCGTACACCAAGCACCACAAAAAAAGCAAAAAAGCAACCGATGGGAGTTGGTCTTTGGAAACTATGGCACAACTTTTGACCCAACGTTTTTTTAAAAAAAAAGTCAACTATTACACATGTTCAATGCACAGTCACTGTGCAAAATGCACAGTGACTGCGCAAAAATGATCTTTGAAAATATTCAAGTCAAAATTTTATTTAAAGGGGATTATTACAGAGGCCAACTAACATCAGGTGTACTTGTCATTTTTTGGAAGAGGGTAAAAATTCAGATGTCTTGGATAAAAATTGTATGATATACTTTTTCTGATGGAAATTCAATTCTTTTTGGTAAACTTAGGACTTCATGAAATCTAAAAACCAGGGGACATATGTAATTGTGTATAAAACTTTCAAAATTCAACTTCTCAAGAAAATTAGAGCTCTAAATTTAGCTCCAAATGTACTAAATATGGTTTGAATCCATTTTATGAATATTTTTTCATCATCTATAAGTTTATAGAAAAGATTTTCTCAAGAGGTTTAGATTGAAAATTAGTTAGGCACTGCAAATAAATAATAAATGATAGTTGATAAAGACTTGTTAATGAGAATGATTCTCCACATGTCAATGAATGAAAATATTGATGTATTAATATTAAAGAAGAATTATTTAAAGATGGACCAATCCTGATTGGAGCATTCAAGAACTCAGAAAATCATAAGATTGACTTGAGTTCAGCTTGGGTTCTATGTGATTTGTGGATTCATTCATTATAAAGTTACAATTTTGATCATTTGAATATCAGCGTGCTTTGTGGTTCACTTCAGAAGATGTTCTAAAAATAACTTGACCCACATCACCATGATTTCAAGTCCTATGGAGCCAAACATGTACAATCATTGGGCAGGGGTTCAAGTAAGAACACATGCAGTGGCACTGGCATGCCAGTGCCATAAATTCTCCCCTGGTGTAATTCTTTTATAGAGGGGCCTGCTGGCGCAGGGGTGTTTGTAGATGCCCTCTAAATCAGAGATCTGCAAAGCAGGGTGGTATCTGATTAAGCAAACAATGGGTTTCTGCTTAACAGAAGGTGGTACCAAAGTGCTTTCCAATTAAGGAACCAGAATGGGGACAGAAGGATAAAAGAAGTACTCACTATTGCTTCTTTGAAGCCAAAAAGCCATATAAGGGTGTGAAGTAGAGCTGCTGGGTAGATTGGTGGGTTTTTGCACAGGAGCTGGACACTTTGAAGGGTTGGTTGAATAAGGAACACCACGGATAAAACAGGGAAACAGAGCAGAGTAACTGAAAATAGGACAGGAAACGGCGTAACTGATTGACGATAATATATAATGATGATGATGAACAACTTTTGGCGTGGAAAGAGGGCTCTATATATACTAATTTCACACATAGTAGAGGACCTTTCTGCCTGTGTGCATGTAGTAACTGGATTTCAGCGTAATGTGGCCAATTTGGGAGATTGGCACTAACAAGGCTCATCCCGATGACAATGCTGGTCATTATTTCAGCATCACAAGTTCTCTTTATGACCTTTATAATCTATTTGGTCATTGTAACTAAGGTACATAGCAACACTGACGTGTAATTGTATCTGAAATGGGCCACAGACACTGAAATGGGCCACAAATGGCCATGGCTAATCTTTAAAGACCACGCTGGCTATGTTACTCTTATGTATTCAAGGTTTTTATTAATGAAACCTTGTAAATAAACCACGTAGAATTTACTTTTACCCTAGTTACACCTGTACATATGTGGTAACTAGGGGATTAGCTATTTCCACACATTTGGCCAATTTCCAATTGGATTATATAATCCACGCGCGGGGTTGGAGGTTTGAACCCCAATTGCGCCTAACTCTCAAACTATACACAACACCTCAATTATGTCAGCCTTAGAGACAACACTGTTGCCCAAAAGGCTTCAACAGTGCCTTACTCAAATCCTCTGCAATTCAAGCTTCATTTTTATATATTGCATGTGCTACAATTGTGTAGTATTATTCCACTGAGGAGTGGAATAATGCTCTAACTTCTAATCATTTTCTAAGTTCTGTTCATATTGAATATATTCATTTTGATCTTCAGAGTTCATCTCCCCCGGAGGAAAAACATGAACTCCTCAGATTAATCAACCAGAACCACTACACCAGCAGAACAAGCCATTGGACAACTTTCACTACTCAACACATCAAGGTCCTCCTATCTCCTCACTATTCAGTGGTCATTTGGGGTCACCTTTTGTTGACAAGTAAGCATTGCTCCAATCTCTTCTTCTCTCAACTAGTCTTCTGATTGCTTGATCACACATCTTCTCCTCTTCATCATTGATCATTAAAGAGGCATTTATCATCAATCATAACTTCATTCTTTTCTTGCTTTTCTGTGGGCTTTTGAGCAATTAAACCCACATAGGTTTCCCTCTAAAGAACCTTGATCAGTTTCCTTTGATCTAAAAAACTGGGAAGCTGAAGAGCTGTTTACCCTCTCTGTTTCTTTTAGAGAGGAGGCGTAAGCGTTATCTCCGCTACTTGCTCTCCTTTTGGATTGAGCTTATTCTCTAACCTTTAAGGTTAGAGAATTATAAATAAACTTTAACAATCTTCATCATTATATTCTTCATATTCTAAGTTCCAAATTCTATCCTTTAAGTCCTCTCTTTCTCCCTCTAGTTGTATCCCCTTCCCTTGAAATACAACCAGAGTTTCCCCCATCTTGTGTCCTGCTGCCACCGTAGAGGCCCAGGCTCACAAATTATAAGTCCATAATTGGTTCTTTTGCATACAGTATGCATATATAACAAGTGCATACATGTGTAATGTGCATCTGTGACACGTGGATGTGGCCAATTCTTACGGGTACTTGGTTCAAGGTAAAGGAGTAGGAATTTAGGGGTACTTCCAGTGAGGGACCCTACATTAATCTTCATGAGGATTCAGAATATGACATAATATTCTAAGTTATCCTCAAGGTTTAGAAGTTATGAGTATTTTTTGTAAAAAGTATTTGTTATTTTAATACTATGGATATTGAGAATACTGTCCGGGTGTTAACTTGCGCGTGTCCGGATGGTATGGTGTTGTGACACCCAGATTTTCCGGACATGCGCGAGTTAACACCCAGACAGTATTCTCGATATCCATAGTACATGTTAGGATCAGTATAGAGAGAAGGACGTGTATCAGGGGGTTCTGGGCTTCCAGCCAGATCAGCTCTTGCTAGGTAACAGATTGCAAGATGAGGAGAGCATTGGGATCTCTCCTCCTCATGGACTATGGTCACTGGTCCGTGACATGTACTCAACAAGACTGAGCACATGTCATGCTCTACGAGCTCATAACATCATCCCCCCTTTAATGCACAAGCCTCCCCTTCTGTCCGGTCTTTGGTGTCCCTCCTCTTTTCTGGCTTTGCATCTTCCCCCGGGCCGCGTTAAAAAACCCCTTGGGGAAAAAGCTGGCCCTCTTCTACTTCCGCCTCCTCCGTCTCCGGTGTTGATCCTCCACCCCTGGGTATCTTGTGTTGAATTCCTTGACGGCTTGCTTGCAGTTGTCCAAGTTCGCTGCTGGTTCCCATGAGTTGTCCACCAATCCATATCCTTTCCAACTAACCAGATATTCCAATTTCTTTCCCTGCCTCCTGCAATCCAGCAC
Source organism: Puccinia coronata f. sp. avenae (assembly GCA_002873125.1). Lineage (NCBI taxonomy): Eukaryota > Fungi > Basidiomycota > Pucciniomycetes > Pucciniales > Pucciniaceae > Puccinia > Puccinia coronata. The sequence continues at coordinate 7,481 of PGCI01000508.1, read as the reverse complement.
TTCCTTCACTTCCCACTCCAATTCCCCTCCTATCTCCACTGGTGCCGGCGCTGTGTGATTGTGTCCACGTCGTGTTTCCGTAGTACTGAGACATGAAATATGGGGTGGACTCCCCGCATAGAGTTAGGTAATGTCAGCCGGTAAGCCGATGGGGAGATCTGAGAAGGGATTGGGAACGGGCCTAGCCACCGGTGTTCCAATTTGGGGCTGGGCCGTGATGCTGATATCTGTCGGCTGTTCAGCAAGACTTTGTCTCCTATGTCCCACTGCGGCGTGCAGCATACTTTCCTGTTGAACTGGGTGGCCATCGCTGCCTGGGCCGCCGCCAGGCATTCTTTAAGTTCTTCTTGGACCTGGGCTAGGCGTTGTAATTGGTCTTCCACTGCCGGTAAGCATTGCTCTGGTGACGGGATTCCCCCAAAGCTGGGGTTGAATCCGTAGTTTGCTTGGAACGGCAAAGTCTCCAAAGACGCGTGGTCGTTGTTGTTGTAGGCAAACTCGGCCGTTGCCAGCAGCTCCTCCCAGTTTTCTTGTCAATACCCAACGTAGTGGTGCAGATACTGCTCGACCACTTTGTTGGCTATTTTGGATTGGCCGTCTGTCCGCGGGTGGTATGCTGTGGATGGGTGCAAGCTGATACCCAGGCGCTTGTTCAGTTCCTTTGTGATCTGAGAAATGAATACACAACCTCTATCTGACACGATAGTCTTTGGCGTTCTGAGGAGTCTCCAAACGTGCCTGATCATCAGGTCAGCTAATTGGTCCGCCAACATGGTCTTCCTACATGCAATAAAGTGGCCCATTTTAGTCAATCTATCAATAACAGTCAAGATGCTGTCAAATCCGTTGGATGGGGGAAGATCCGTTATCATGTCGTAGCTGATATTGGTCCACGGTCCTTCTGGGATAGGCAGCGGTTCCAGGGTTCCGAGTGGCCGTAACGTGGAAGGCTTTGTCCGTTGGCATGAGTCACACCCGTTGACATAGCGGTTGACAAAGCGCTTGACAGATGGCCACGTGAAACACCGCTTCACTAGAGCCAGGGTTTTTGCTCTGCCGGGATGTCCAGCCGCTTTTGGGTTGTGTCTGCTGCGAATAATGGCACATTGTAGGTCCTCATCCGCTGGTACTTCAATCAATCCGTTGTTGTAGACAACACCGTTGACTAGCAATAAGTGTCCCGCCTTGGCTGGCTCGGAACGTAGTTGTGTCTGCAGTCTCTTGTCCTTGAAGATAAGCTCCCTGATCCTCTGAATCATGTTGACATCAGACAGAACCTCATCCACTTCCCTCGGATCCGGCTCGGCTCCCATGACGTCGACTTGGAACCAGTACTCTGTGTCTTCCAACTCCACCTTCTCCTTGTGAAACCATGTGTCAAACTTGGCGATTTCTGCAAACGTCTCGTCTGTGATGTTCTCCGGTTTTAATAAACCACCGAATGTCAATTTGTCCTCCTTCTGGGGGGCCAGATCAGGGCGTCGGGAGAGGGCGTCTGGCTTGGATGACTGCTTACCCGGGCAAAAGACAATCTTGAAATCGAAGCATCCTAGGGTCTCCGCCCACCTGGCCTTTCTCCGCGTGAGAGCTTTTGTGGTCATAAAGCTCTCCAGGTTTTGTCGGTCGGTGTAAACAATTGCCGTTAGCCTGTGCGGGTTGCCCTCCAGGGAATAGCGCCACTCCTTGAACGAAGCCACTATGGCAAGCAGCTCCTTATCAAAGATTTTGTAGTTCCTCTCAGATTGGATCAGGGACCGCAATAGGAACGCGACACGGTGGAGCTTGTTGTCCTTTGGGCAGACCTGAGATAGAACCGCTCCCAGTGCGAAATACGAACAATCACATTCCAGGATGAAGGGCCGGTACGGGTCTGCGATTTTAAGTATGGGGGCGGTCGTGAATTCCGTCTTCAGTGCCGTGAAAGCGGCCTCGCATCTACTGTCCCACACAAACCGGGTCTTTGCCTTGGTCAGGTCTTGTAGCGGCCGGGTCGTCCCAGAGAAATGGTCGATGAAACGTTGATAGAAGTTCAAAAACCCTATAAACCATTGTAGTTCAGTGACATTTCGAGGGCTAGGCCAATCAGTCACCGCCTGGACTTTGGATGGGTCCATCCAAAGGCGGTTGAAGGATAGCAACAGTCCGAGATAATCTACTTCAGACCGCGCAAATTTGCATTTTTTGGGTTTAAGCCATAGGTGATGCTTGCTGAGCGTCTCTAGCACGCTGGACACTGCCGCCTGGTGGTCTGATCCCCGCTGGGTGTATATCATGATGTCGTCCAAGTATGCTGCAACGTCCTTTCCCACCCGCCCTAGTAGAATGTCTTGAATGAAGTACTGGAAGAAGCCAGGCTCCCCCGTTGGCCCAAACGGCATGGTGAGAGGCGCAAATTGACCCGCGTGGCAGATGAACGCCAGTTTGCCCTCATTGCCCTCCGCTACCTGTAAATTTCCGTACGCGTTCCGCAAGTCTAGTTTTGTGAACGTGTCCGCGTCCAGTAAGCTGTCTACAAGGTCCATGGTGAGAGGCAGGGGGTACTTATTCTTGACCGTTACCGCGTTCAACCGTCAATAGTCAAAACAAGGCCTCAGGTTGCCATCTTTCTTCCCCGTGAAGAGCACCGGGGCCGCCCACGGAGAGGTGGTCCGTCGGATTGTGCCATGAGCCAGTCCATCTTTTATCAGGGTGTTGAGTACATTGTGTTCTGCCAGCAACAGTGGGATGATCCAGCTGGCCTGCGGGACCGCTCCCAGCATCAGCTCTACATGGAAATTGTACTTCTGCCGGGGCGGCAGGGCCTGTGAGCCGTTCTTCTTGAACTTTGCCAGGTATCTGTGGTACTCCTTGGGGACTAGCGTCTCGACCGGTTGTTGCTGCACCGCAGTCTGGGCCTTGGCCTCCAGTTGGGCCGACGTGGACCACAAAGCCTTTGCCGCATCGACCTGTGTTGGCTGGGTCTGTCCCAGGGAGGGGAGGGGCTTGCCAGCTGGAACAACAAAGCGGGTGGGGTGAGATCTTTTGGACTCACATTGTGGGAGTGTTAACGCGTCGGCGACGCACACTCCCTCATCACAATTCCCAGCGTTCCCCCAGGACTCCACGCCCTCTTCGGAGGTGTTTGTTGGATGTAATGAAACCGCCTTGGCGGTTGCACATGGTCCCGCTGGTTTGAACGTCCTGTATCCTGACGGCCTGCTAGGATGCAATTCTAGAGGGGATTCCTGCTTGCCAGCTATCTTGGGGTGTGAGGGGGGAGAAGTAACGCTCTTGAACTCACATTGCGGGAGTGTTAACGCGTTGGCGACGCACACTCCCTCATCACAATTCCTAGCGTTCCTCCAGGACTCCTTGCCCTCTACAGAGGTGTTTGTTGGTTGTGATGAAACCGTCTCTGAGGCCGCAATGGGTTCTCCTGGGTCCGGTGGTTGTCTCCTCAATGGGCTGGCCTGGTGCAAATCTAAGAGAGATGCTTGCTTGCCAGCTACCTCAGGGTGTGGGATGAAGGGAGAAATATTGTGCTTACATTGCGGGGGTGCTAGAGTGTCCAGGACACACACCCCCTTGTCTAACATCCTAGCTTCCCCCAGCAAACCAATCGGGGGTTTGGGCGGAAGCAACAAAGTTGCCTCGGCAACTGCAAAGTCCGGTTGCTTGTCCGTGACGTGTCGGCCGATCCACTCGATGCAATGGCCATGTCTTGCAATCCAAGGCATCCCAAGGATGCCATTGTATGCGTCTTTAAGCGTGGTGATGATAAATGGTGAAGGGGAGGGGTCGGAGTCAAGGTGGAGGGTGATCTCAAAACCTGATCGGCTGTGCGATCCATCAAATCCGGTTACGGACTGGCTAGCAGGTGTTGCATGTGCCAGCAGGCCATTTTTCTGGGCGAATGGCTTGCTGAGCACATTATGGGTTGCTCCAGAGTCCACAAGGAACCTCGGGGACAGGGGCTTCTTTGGGGTCTGGGTGGCAGTGGCGCAGTGTTCTGTGGCAATAGGCATCGTAAGGAAGAAGCGTGGATCCATTGCATTATAAGTAATAACATGGCTAGATCCTATTGCAACTGAGAGCTGCGAGTTGCTCAGGCTGGGCACACCCCTCAAGCCTGAGCACCGCCATTTTTTGACGCATCTGCTCTTCCGCTACTTCCCTCCCCCGCAAGTTGCTCGGTAAGCTGTTTAACTTCTTCCTCCAATGCGTCAATTCTGACCTTCCCTTTCCCCTTTCCCTTCCCCTGGCCCTCCGTCCCCTTGCCCTGGTCCTTTGATGGACACTCGCGCGCCAGGTGGCCATGCTCCCCGCATTGGAAGCAGAGCACTTGCTTCATCATTTGGGCCCTATTGGCTTCGGAAAGGCCCGCACTAATGGCTGACACGTCCATGGTGTTGGGATTGACCGCCGCGGTGGGTGCGGATTGGCCGGCGTCTGCTCCGTTAATCTCGTTATTGATTTTGAGCGCAAGCTGCGATATTTCCGCAAGAGTTTCAAAAGTCGTCCGAGCCAGTACCAGTTCTAGTCAAACATCCTTGTGCAAGCCCTGGGTGTACTGGCTTAAGAGGGTCCTTGCTTCCCAACCGCAGTTGTGTGCGTGGATCATGAACGAGTGGGTGTACGCGGCAACCAACTTAGTTTGCTTGGGGGCGCAGAGGGCCCTCTCTGCGTGGCTTTTCTTCTCTGTATCAAAATAAATGGCTTGAAACGCCACGGTAAACTCATTGTACGTTACCTTCTTGCCCAAGAATACACGCTGGGTGTAGGGCTGTGCCCACGCCTGTCAGGGAGGAGAGTGCAAACACCAGTTTGCTGCGGTCGTCGGGGAACAAGGCCGGGTTGGAGACAACGTAGAGGTCCACTTGGCTGCTGTAGACCTCTGCTTTGGCTCGGCTGCTCCTGTCAAACTTGACGGGGACCGCAAGTTTGGGGCCTTTGGTCGTAGGCTGGGCTGCCGCCACGCGCGTCTCCGCCCTCGCCAGTTGCTCCTTGAGTCGTGCTTTGGCTTGTTTCCTGGCAGTCTCTGCGGCTTGGCGCTCCTCGGTGACAACCTTCATCAGGTCTGCTAGCTGTCTCTGGAGTTCAGCTGGATCCGTCAGATCGGGGTCGCGTGGGGTAGATTAGGTTTGAGGTCGTGGTGCGGGGTAATGAATAGAGTTATAGTTCAATCTGTCAATCTATATGTCAATCTTGAATCTGGGGTCGTTTGGTGTCTTGGGTTCTATCTTCTTCGGTCCTTGTCTCTGTGTATTTTGATCTTGCAATATGTTAGGATCAGTATAGAGAGAAGGACGCGTATCAGGGGGTTCTGGGCTTCCAGCCGGATCAGCTCTTCACTACAAACATTTGCAACTCTGCCCAGAAAGAAAATGTAAAATTGGGATGGGCAAAACATATACCGGATTTTACAGAAAATGGTCAGAAGTGAAAAATAAGCTTTACTGAGCATGCTCAGCAATTTTTTTTTTTTTTAGAAAATGAACAGAAATGATTTTTATTCATTCTGGCAACTTTGGGGGATTTTACTGAGCATGCTCAGTTTTGCTCAATTTTTATTACTGAGCCATTTTGTTGAAAAAAGTTAACATTTTGCTTAACCCAAACAGTAGTTTTTTCTTTAGGTGAAATTACAAATGTTTGTAGTGCTTGCTAGGTAATAGATTGCAAGATGAGGAGAGCATTGGGATCTCTCCTCCTCACGGACTATGGTCACTGGTCCGTGACATGTACTCAACAAGACTGAGCACATGTCATGCTCTACGAGCTCATAACAATACATTACTTATTTTTATGGTGCCAGGACTTTGCAAGGTTTCTTGGATAAAAATAAGCAAACTAAGTTTTTATGCATTATTAATCATATTAGGGGGTATCAAATATGACCAAACCAGTCAATAAAATCCGTCAATTAGAAATGGCCAAATCCACAATTTCTAATTGACTGGTTTCCAAAATGGGGTAGCTAAAAACCCAACGGGTTTTGAATACAAATAACCCAGGTTTATCAACCAAATCCATCATTTCCAAATAAGTTAATTTTATCAAACCTCACAAAGCCTAAACAATCACTCATCCTGAAACAAATCGCTCCTCCGGAAACAATCACTACTCGTCAAACATTCACTTCGTCAAAAAAAACATCACTCATCCAATCATGCGTCAACCACTGTCTCAACACCAGCAAATACATCAAGCAGCCAACTCTGCAGCAATGATAATGCTTTTTGACTCAGAGAACGATGATTCAGAACTTGAAGAATTTTATTCCTATTGCCGGTCCAAACTTCAGAAACAATACCTCAATGCTAGGGGAACCACAACACGATTCCATCCCTGTTATGACTTGTCAATCATGCAAGGACTTTCTGAATCATACTTCCTCCAACTTTTTCAAATGGCATGGCCATGTTTTCTCAACCTCCTCCAACTTATTGAATCCCATCCCATCTTCTACAACTCCTCTCTGAATCAACAACAAGATCCATCAGTTCAGCTTGCAGTTGCCATGTGTCGTCTAGGATCTAATGGCAACGGAGCTGCTGTCTTCTGACTCAAAAACCTCTTCCACGTTGGATATGGAACAATTAATTTATACACCACTTGGGTCACCAAGGTTATTTATCAAATGCGCTCATGCTTGGCATCATGGCCAACTACCAAAGAACAACTAGAATCATCTCAGTTCATGCAAGAAGAAGGCTTCCCTGGCTGTGTAGGCTTTGTCAATGGAACAACTATTTGGCTCAGTCAAAAGCCTCCTATAGATGGCAATCACTATTTTGATCATAAGAAGAGGTGCAGTCAGCTCTTTTTATCTCCTTTGCACAGACAGGCGGCTGATTCTTTCATATTTTTCTCAACAGATACTCCATTTCACTTACTCTAGTTTGCAATGTAAACAAGAAGTTCATATCATACCTCGCAGGCTATCCTGGATCATTCCACAATTGCTATGTGTTCTCAAATATGCAGCTTGCTCAGCAGCCTGGACAATTCTTTGATCAGAACCAATTCCTGCTGGCCGACTCTGCTTATCCAAGTAATCAATACACAATACCTGCTTACAAGGGGGCCAACCTACTCAATCCGGAAAATGTTGATTTCAATTACCATCTAGCGCAATCAAGAGTCCGGATTGAACATGCTATTGGAATTCTGAAGGGCCAATTTGCTAGTTTGTGTGAGATGAGATCTCAAATCAGAAAACTTCACAAGATGAAGGCAGCCATCAAATGGATCATCAGCTGTGTTGTCAGCCTTAGAGACAACACTGTTGCCCAAAAGGCTTCAACAGTGCTTTACTCACACTCCATGATATTCCAGCTTCAATCACTGCAAGAAAACTAGACTCGGATGGCACCATCCAAGTCAATATTGGTTGCAGCCATCCAAGGGAAACTCGGATGGAGGCCAACCAAGTGATCCCCTCAACCGATGTAAAGTCGGTCAAGGGGATCTGTCAGCCTTAGAGACAACAATGTTGCCCA